>OVAF01001957.1:0-18347 GCA_900406245.1 Odontarrhena argentea | reverse complement strand
TAATTATTCAATTTAAATAAATAATTATTTTGTCTTTTTGTTATTAAATGATGGTATACATGAAACTTTTTAGTTTAGATGGCAAGAAAGTAACATTTTTTATTTTTATGGTATTTATGGGATTTTCCCTATTTAATATTTGTTTCCAAAAATACCATTAATTTTTAAAAAAATACCAATAATTTTCACAATTTTTAAAAATATCACAAAATTAAAATGATCTTTTAACATTAAAAAATAAAACTTAAACTCTCAAACTCAAACCCTTCCCTACCCCTAATACTATGGGTGTGATTGGTAACCCAAACGAGGTTAGTTTGGAAACAAATTTCGTTTAGGTTACCAATCAACACTTCGTTTGTAACTTCGTTTGATATTTCGTTTGTAATTTCATTTGAAAACTTCGTTTGCAAACGAAGAAAAGCGTCGTTTGAAACATCGTTTCCAAACGAAGCAATTTTGGATCGTTTGGCAAACGAACTTCGTTTGGACTTAGCGGTTGGGAATAAAAATAAATAAAAAATTATAATTACAAATAAAAATCATAAATAGGTACAATTTATTTGCGTATTTAATTGATTTCAACTTAAATTTATTTTATAATACTATTTATTTCAAATATACTTAGGTGAATAGTATTTTTCATTATAACTAAAAGATGAAAATAATCATTTCTCTTTTCTTGTTACCGGTAAAAAATGGTAATATTATAAAAAATTAGACACATAAACTAATAAAATAATTATATATCATTATTAAATAAAATAAATAAATAATATTCAATGAAAAATATTTACAAGCATTGATATATTTGCATATTTTAACTTATTTCAACTGATTTTTGTTTTATAACATTATTTGTATTAACTTATTGTTAATGAAATGTAGATGAATAATATTTTCATTATTGAAGACAAAAAAGCTTGTTTCCATTCTTATATTAATGGTAAAAAAAAGGGTAATATCACAAAAAATTACACACATAAACTAATAAAATTACTTTGAATTACAAAATAAAAATAATAAATAAATAGAAAATATGAATAACTATCATAATCTATAAAATTCACATAAAAAATTCTATGTAATGATACCATAAGATATATATATATATATATATATATATATTTTATTGTAAGAGTGCATTATATAAAATAATGAATTTTGACCATATTTAAATATCCAAGTTTTGAGATAAAAAATATCCGGATTTAAGCACGTCATATATTCTATTTTTGAATGGGTCCGAAATGGAATTCATGTAAGATAACAAAGCCCAAAAATTCGTTCATCGCCTAGTTATTAAGAATGTAAAATTATTCCATTAAATTAATCTTTGTAATAAATCTTATTTCAAAAAATAATTTTTTTATAAGTTTATCCAAATAATTATTTATTTTAAATTATAACGTATTTTTATTTTATTATATATTTATTTATAATTATTTTATTATATTTTTTTTAACCACCATTATTTTATTTAAAATCATACATATCTCTTCAAAATCACATAAGAGCACTATTCAACCGCTATCATGTTACCAATCGCACATAAATATTCAACCGCTATCTCCAAACGAACCGCTATCTCCAACCGACATCTCGAAACGAAGTTTTCAAACAAAGTTCGTTTGCAACCGCCGAAAATACACTAGTCGCTAAGTCCAAACGAGGTTACCAATCGGACCCATATGTTATAAATAATTCAATAATTGGTTCGAGCTCCCTACAACATTTTATAAATCACTGATATTTTAGTCAAGGGTGCCACGTGTTTCTCATTCGAATGCGGTGCCTTTTCGTATAGGCGGGAAAACATCTCTCCTTTTTCGCTGGTTTCCAATTTTTTTTTTTTTTTTTTTTTCAGTTTCTCTTGGAACCCAGAAAACAAAACAAAGCCGAAATCGAACCTGACCCGACTGAAGAACCATGTCAGGCTACGAGTATCCGAAGTTCTCTCGTTCCGACATCATCTCTGTCCTCGCGGAGGCTCAAATCGCTAACGTTACGGACGCCGATTTCAGAAACCCTAGTCATGACTTTGTCAACGAGCTTTACACCAGACTTCTTATCTATCTCGATATGCTCAACGAGTATGAAATTCCCTCAAACCCTACTTCTTTAGCTTTCGACTCAATTTGGGTTTTGTTTTCAATGCGTCTGATTTCAAAAGCTGGGTCATCGAAATTGTCTACAGAATTATTCATCATTTCTGTTTCGATTTCTAAGATTGTGGGCTTCTCGTTTGTTTTGGTGCTATTTAGTTTGAAAAGCCTAAGTCTTTTCCTATATCGGGAATTTTGATCTTCTCATTTGGTCATAATTTTTCAACTTCATGGCAGAGAGGACAAAGGGCAAGTTGATTTTGGGGGTTTGGAGCAATTGGAGAACCCAGATCATCATGCTACCTCTGTTCCGGCTATGAATCTTTATATTAAAGTGAAAGATATGTTAGATATGGTGGACTGTCCAGAGAAGTTTTCTTTTAAGGATCTTCTACGCCCAGTATCATCCCGCACCGAGTTTTTCATAAGCGCCCTTTTGAATTATGGTCTGCACAGGTATGTCCTTATGGTTCACTCTTTCTCATGCTCGTATGATTAGCTTCTAGTTAGCTGAGCTCTCTTTAGTTTCTATTTGGGATCTCGAAAAATTCAAAATACAGAGACTTCTAGGAAGATGAGTTTTTTACTTGTTATGTTTGAATCTCATATAGAATTAACGAGTCTACGATTCATGTTCATAGCTTAACAGAAAATTGGTTAGCATTTAAGATAAGGATAGTCTTTCACAGCCAGATTCTTCAAGATCTCTATAATTCTATGCTCTCATAAATATTTGCATCTTCTTTTATGGTTTAGAGATTCAAAAATGGAGCTTATAAGACCAAAGGCAGAAGAGGTTACTCTCCTTGATGAGCAGCGGAAGCAGTGGGAGGCAAAGATTTGTCAGGTAATGCAAAGGAACATATGCCATCCATAGCTACCTCTTATCTATATTTTTTCTAAAGGCTATCTGTGTAGTTAAACGCAGAGGTTGCAGAATTTGATGAAGCCTGTGAAAGGGATTTACCTTTTGTTCAAGAGCTGGAAGCGAATATTGAAGAACTCAATCAGAAGATATTAGGGCTGAATAATCAGCAGCTGGCACTGCGAGCCACCTTTCAGAAAATGAGAGAGAAGAGTACACAAATGGATAACGAGGTAAGAAACTGCACGATATGATGTCAAGAGCTCCTTCTTGAAACGAAATTGGATGATGTGATTAGTTGATTTTTGAATAAGTTGGCCAAGAAACAAATCCTGTCTGTCAATTAGACAATTTTCTCATGCTTTTACTGAGAAGCCATTTCTGCTCTGAAATGTCCATATCTCTCTACAGATTTCCAAAGCAGAATTTGACCTTGTTCAAACTGTCCAAGAAAATGCAAACCTCCGCTCACAAATTGTTCAGTCCCCAGACAAATTGCAGGTATATTTTTGTTCCAACTAACACCAATTCTAAGAAAAAAATTTGTGTACGCAACACACTAGTTTAACTGTTTATTGTGGAGACAGGGGGCATTAGAAGAGAAGAAACTAGTGCTCAGGGATACAAAGAAAGCCGAACAATCAGCAATAGAGAATTTTCAGGAAAGGGCTGCCATTCTAGAAGTTTACGAGAAGGTATCTAAGAAAAAACTCTAGATTATTTCTAAATCTTATTTGTCATCGTCATAATTAAATGCATTTATGACATATTTTGCAAAAATTTCCAAGTCTTGGGTCACTGCAGATACCGCTTTCAAATGCTTTGGTTAGAGACATAGAATGCCAACATGATGAATATCCTTTCAAGTTTAGAGTTTTTGCTCGTCTGGCTGTCACTTTTGTTTGTTCTCCATAAAATTTTGCCAGGAGATATAGGGAGAACTGCATTAGTTTGGTATATAGATTATAGTAGATGAGTGAATCCAAGGTTGATGTAAAGTAATAAGATTGAGACCTCTTAGTATATGCTGTTAATTCAGACAAAAAAATATTTAGTGTACAGCAGTTTTAGGCCTTCATTATTTGAGCTTGATAGGATTCCCATCTTTGTTTTGATTTTTCACAATGGTTATGAGGTTCATTTTATTTATGGGTGTACTTTTGCAGGCAATCAAGAAAATGTCAAAGTCATCTGCTCAACTGCAGTTAATTAATGAACAGGTGACCAAGAAAGATTTATTGTTTGTAGATAGTGAACCATACATTGCAGACCCTTCCAATTCATCGGAATGAGAAATTTATTGTCTTTGGATTTTATCTTCCATTTTTGTGTGTTTGATGATGTTACAGGTAACCAACGCGAAATCAATTGAGAAAGATTTCAAGGCTCTAAAAGCTAAACTGAGCGACGATGAGGTAACTTACAAATCACTTGAGGCAAAGGTGGTCGAGGGGGAAAGAAGAGGTAAATCTCACTTTATTTGCTCTTCAGATATTGTTTCTCAATTTTTTATGTTTCTGGCACCGAGGCCGTAAATTTCTGTTCTTTCAACAGTGGAACAGTTGCACAAATCATTGAAGCAGTTAGAAAAAGAAAAAGCAGTCATGTCAGATGAGTGGACAAAACAATTGAATGAAACAAAACTGAAAGTTGAATCCACAAGAAGTGAACTTGAAGCCAGGCAAATGGATGTTGAATCAGTTATAGCTATGGTATCGCTCCCTTGCTTTTGAACATCCAACAATATAAAATCTGTTGTGTACGATGCATTATCCTCACCATAACTTCTTTGCTATATACCAACAGGTTGATTCCAACACTTCCAAGACTAACCAGGCGAAACAGTCTGGAGAAGCTAAAGTAAAACAATTAGCCACAAAGTATGAAGAGATCGTGAAGAAGGTATTTATCACTTCAATTATTCACTCATGCTGAGTCACTATGAATTTACTTGAATAACACTGGATACTCTCAAAGATAAGGCAGATCAGGGTAATGACTGGTTAGGCCAGGTTGTTTATAAAAAACTCATGAAAGTGCGGTTAAAAAATGTTGATTTCCTGATCTGAACTTTAAAGAAACAGGCCAATGTAGAAATGCTAATATATTAATTAAAGCATGGAAACCAAAGCTTTATGCTAGGTGTCTTCTTGATGATTAGATCCTTTGCAAGACAAGTACTGAGCCTTTGTTTTTGTTGTTCGCAGTTTCGTGAGTACACGGTGTCATTTGGAGAGTTTCTACCAAACTTATAATGGGGAAGGCAGGTTGGTCGAGAGCCACTGCAGGTTTAGAAAAAGTTGTAATGGAATTTTCTCTACAAATGGTTAAAGAATTTGATTAGTTGTGTTAGATACGAACAGAACGGCAAATTCTTACCGTGATTGCAAACTTGGTAAATGTCTTCATTTTCTTTCTTTTGGTAAATGTCTTCATTTATGTTGTGAACTTTGTTTTTCCTTTTTTTTCGTTAATTCTTGGAAAATCATCTTTTCTCTGCATTGCATTGCATGTCACCTATTTTGAAGTTAGAAATGTGACTGTTTTCTTGACAAATATAAAATAAACCCACCGGAGTTGACGTATACCCGAAAAAAAAATCCGAATCCGACACGAAATTACCGAACCAAACTCGAACTGATTTTTTAAAATACCCGATAATAATACGGGATTACATTATTGTCTCCCTAGTTATTTTTTAGATAAATGAAAGGGGGTGTCGAACTCGCGTTCTAAGGAGCAACTAGAATATCCAACATTTAACGAAATACCAACTGCGCTACAGGCGCACGAGAGAGTGGCCTAAATAACATTTTCAAAGCAAATACAAGTAAACATTTTGTCTTCGCGGTGTTTTCAATCTTCAATCCACAATCTTGTGAACAACGAGAGTAATCTACGATCGTCGCTGCGGAGCAATTCGAAATCGATGTCGAAAAGCAGATAATTCGAAGAAGAAAGTGAATCGAGGTTCGAGTATGGATCCGGAGCAGACGTTTATTAGGGTTCAGGAGAGGTTTTCACAGATCTTAACGCCTAGGATTAGAGGTTTCTTAGAGTATACGTACCTCTTCGTGGCCATCACTTTGTTCTGTATCCTCGTTGTTATGCATGCCAATTATGTTCAGCAGGTAATTCACTCTCTTTCGATTTTTTGTGAATTTCGGTGAACCGCAACGACCCTAAACTCTTTCTCTAGGGTTCGCCAGAGAGGTTTGGGTCTTGAATGTTTAATTTTAGGAGTAGCCGATTGTGTAGAAGATTAAGGTGGTTGACCTGAGAAGTTTTGGCCCTTTATACTGTAAATTTCCTCATAATAATGACTTCATGGTTGAATTGTAAGTCTGAGAGATTAGGGATGATGGAGTATCTTTATTTCCGGTTTTTGGTATTTTGTAACTTCCTAGCATTGTTCTCCCTTGATCAGATTATCACGTGTTTGAATATAAGCTATTGTTTTTGGCATGAGCTTTGTCTGGAGCCTAGTGTTTGTACCTTCTCTAAAGTTAGAGTGGTTATAATTACATAGTCGCCTGGAAGACACCTTTCTGATTACTTTATGTGTTTTGAGCTTTCTTGTATGTCAAATGAATTTTTATCAGATGCGGACTGTATATATTGATGTAAATATGTATATACTTTCCAATATGAAAATTTTCCCATGGAAATGCATTTGAATGCTACTAATCATATTGGTTGACTTGTTATCAACTTCAAGAGTTTCTTGTAGCCTGCATTCCTCTTCATTTTTCCTCCTTTTGTTTCTCAAAATTCTCATATATGACCTTTATTGTTAATCTTTACCTAATTCCAGTAATTTTTTTTCTTGCCAAGCCTGGTTGTTCAAGTGAGCTGACTGGAGTTGAGTTAGCTGAAGCAGAGCTTTTACAAATCAAGGTATGTAGCTGTTATCCCTTATGATACTAGCTTGCATAATTAACGAAATTTGTTGTCTTTTCATGCCCAAGAATCGACTCCCCAATCCTAGCAAGACATAAACTACTTGAACTTTGAAAGCATTTTCCGGAAACTAATTAGCAATAAATAAAGTTTGTAATCATATGTATATTGCACCGACTTATTTCTGTGGTATAGATAACAAGTGCAGGGTTGTGGTCACGTCATGATGAAAGTACTGCTGTAGATGTACCTCAAGTTGAAGCTGCATCTGACAAATTAGAAGTCTCGAAGACCAATCAAGGTGATTGTTTATTTTCGGAAGTAGGCTGTGTTTCGCTTGGATAGACTGTCTTTAGGGGCTAGATCCCTTTTGCTAGGATTGATGGTACCTTTTTTGCAATCATGCAGAAAGCTCAACTAGCGAAGAAAATGCTGATGATATATTTGTTAAAACTGATAAGGAAGAGCCCCGCAGTAGTTTTTCAGTGTCTGCAAAAGAGACAGTCAGGGCAGCTATTCTTCGCTTTTTCAAAAAGTGTTATAGGCGTATATCTTTCGTTTTACAGCATACAGCACGGATCCTTAGAGCTGTTAGAAAAATATGGGTGAGTTGTCTCTTTAATGGCTTAGATTATGTTAGAAGAAATAGCACTAGTTGCTCTAATCTCGTTGTTTCAATTACATTCGTATCTCAAATTCTGACTTAGATATTGCTTTGTAGCTGTCATATTTAGATGTTGTATCTCTTGTGCAAGTTTTCCATTGGATGTTTTTGGTACATCGCTTATTAACCCCGGTTCTTAAGTGGTCTTTGTCGGAAATAGATATTACTGAAAAATAGGATTGTCATGTGGCTCAAGTGTTAGTGTGTGAGGATTTTTCGGTAGGTTTTCCAGTTATTTTGTGAGGAAAATGGGCATAGGCCTAGCTACAAAAGTTAGCTCGTCAAAAATATATGTATGTTGGTGTGACGGTAGTTTGGCCATCTGCTGAGTTACAATCCTGATTTTTTGTATTGTGACTAAAAACGAATTATTTTTCTCTTCAAACTAACTATGCAGAACATCATCGGCATACCATTGAATCTTGATGTGCCCAAATTGTTGCATGTGCTGTATATGGATAAGGTCAACTACTATGCAGGTAAAAGCCTCCTGAATAGGATCTCTTTTGTGCTTCATCATCCAAATGAACCTATCAGACAATACTGACTGTTCACACAGATGTAATTTTGAATTTGAATGCAGACATTTCCTTTTGAAAAAAACATTTCTTGTCTTGGGATACACAAACTACCCTTCATAATTTTTTTTATCAAAAAGGTTTATTTGTTCGAAGTGTAAAATCCCACTTATTTGGCTTTTCGCTCTGCTTTGAGTGGGGAGATGTCTGCTTGAACTGCTATAACTGGAATGAATTTGTTTGTTGAATTTTTCAGTTGAATGGCTTGAAAGAAGAACTCAAGAGTTTGAGCCAACATATCTATATACCATGGAAAAGGTGAACATTATTCTCTATTTAAATTGAAAGCTGATTAGTTGAAGATGTTTGAGCATCTTATACCTGTTTTTTTTGTAAAGAATGTGAAATTCTTCAGGTATATTTCTCATTTAGTCTTAGATTGCTTTGCTCTTTTTCCACGTAGGGTTACTTTTTACTGCCTGATGAAGCAAAGTCAAGGCATAACATTCGCACTGCAAATGTCAGCATATCGGCAAGACATCCCTGCTTTGGCAACAGGTAAATATTGATGTTATTTGCTCCCACTTTGGAATTTAATGGAAAGGATGTATCCTGATGGTAGGCTTCTTAAAATTGAATTACTTTTGCAGGTGGCAGCAACTTCTTATAAACAGAATTGTAGGATATGATACTATTCTAATGAATAGCTTACAAAACTCTGCTGGTCAAGGTAGGCATAAGCTGTTTGTCTGGTTGTTAATGCCCATGCAAGTTTTACTATCTTTCGGTCTGTTCATTTCACAATTAGGCAGAGTGTATTTATGCTTCTCCGTTGTCGAGGCCTATGAATTTCCAAATATGTGTTTGTCCTTGCTTTTGTACTATGTCCACAACCTGTCTCCGTCTGAAAAATCAGGCTACCACTAGATAGAGGTTATCTGATTATCTTTTATTATTACTATAGATCAAGTTATGCTTTGGGAATTCTCGGAGATTAGTGTGCATAAATCATATATGTCCATGCCTAACTATGTCCACAACCTGTCTCCGTCTGAAAAATCAGGCTACCACTAGATAGAGGTTATCTGATTATCTTTTACTAATACTATATAAATCAAGTTATGCTTTGGGAATTCTCAGAGATTAGTGTGCATAAATCATATATGTCCATGCCTAATTATGCATAATGTAAAGTCGTTGTCGGTAGCTATTACTTGATTTCCCCATCAGTCGCTGTCAGCCTGCTCAGCTCCCTTCATTGTTTCCATCTATATACTGTAATGAAAGCTGCAGTTTGGACCCCACATGACTGCAACTTCCATCATTACAGGTTATTTATACAACTACCAGACAAGAGAGTTTTACAATCTCAGTTACTCGCAAGAACTTACTGAAGGTTCTGCGCAGTTTGGAGGTTCGTCATGTTCTTTCTTGTGAATTACATATGTTGAAATTTTTCTCGCAATACTGGATTGGAAATCTCAGCAAGGCTGCTTTATTAGCTCTTGCAACTTTCTCTCGGTTGATTAGTATAAGCATTTTCCTTAAAATATTGAGATATATTATATTATGGGTGTATGCAGATTACTTGGTGACAAAATGTGGTGTGCTTATGATGTCACTCTTTGTGTTTTTCACAACCACAATGTCTGTGTCATTTACATTACGAGAGACACAAACTCGCATGTTAAAGTTCACAGGTTTGCCTTTCTTCTATTCCAATAGATTATGGTTTCCCATCTCTTCTTTTGAATAATCATCTTTGTTTCAATATCAATTTGTTGCAGTGCAGCTACAACACCATGCTCAGCATCGGTTACCAACGTTTCAGTTGATCTTTGTGCATGTGATTGAATCCCTAGTCTTTGTACCAGTATGTAGACATCCCTGGTTTTTATTCATTCCAATATTTTGGTTTGTCTTGTCGGACATGATAAAATCATTTGGCTTTGCAGATTATGATTGGAATTCTGTTCTTCCTGTTTGAGTTTTACGATGATCAGCTATTGGCTTTCATGGTTCTAGTTCTTGTGTGGCTATGCGAATTATTCACCCTGATAAGGTTTGGTATTTTCTTCGTCCTTATTCACCTGTATATTAACTATCGAGCTCTATCGCTCTCTCACTACCAATCACAAGTAACAAAGTCCTATCATCCAAATCTGCAGTGTCAGGACACCTATATCAATGAAGTTCTTCCCTCGTTTCTTCTTGCTGTACTTCTTGGTGTTCCACATTTATTTTTTCTCTTATGCTTATGGTAAGAAATGAGGGTCTTTTACCTTTAATATATCTCATTAACGACTGTAGTTTCAGACATGTTCACACGCCGCGTAACTCTTGACAGGCTTTTCTTATCTCGCTCTAATGACAACGGCTGCATTCATGCAACACTTGATTCTATACTTCTGGAATCGTTTTGAGGTAAACATTGAATTCCAGATTGGCCAAATCCAAAGGAACTTCAGTCCGAGTTATATTTTCTGAAAACTGAAGCACAAAATCGCAGGTACCTGCACTTCAGAGGTTCCTTCAAAGCCGACAGTCACATCTTCAGCAACACCCGGACTTCCACATCACTTCCTCAACAATCTTAGCATCAACTCTTCACATTACAAGGCTGAACAGAACAACAAGAAACCAATCTCCATCTGGTCCGAACAACACAATCCTAAACCAAAACACAGAAACAAGATCTCCAGAAGCAACAGTGGATGGAGGAATCCAGAATCCAATGCCACATCAAGAACAAGAAGGGAACGCACCAAACACCATTCCTGCAGAGCCTAACCCACAAGCAGGCGCGATGAGCTCATTCAGCTCGATGCTACTATGGATTTTAGGCGGTGCTTCCTCAGAAGGACTTAACTCGTTTCTTTCAATGTTTAGAGATGTGAGAGATGAGGACGAAGCTCAAGCGTTAGCAGATGCTTCCACTCAAAACCCTCATCATGCTCCTCCTTTAGTTGACTAAAGCTTAGTCCTTTGTTTCCTGTATATTGTATTTTCTTTTGGCTTCTGTTTTGTTGGTCCCTGTTTTCTCTTGTATAGTCACTGGTGAAAGGAACAAGCTTTTGGGATTTTAAAACAAGGCAAAAAAATATTGGTGGAAAGGAGAGACATAGAGGTGGGTAAAGCAATGTATATGACATTGATTCTTAACTATGGTTCTGTAAAACGAAATTCCCTACTTTGCCCGAGTCTCCACCAACACCACTGACCATCTACCTCCACGAAATGGATTCCGTCTATGCCAGTACTCTCAATTTCAAACGGTCCATATGTGTGTCATGATTATGGCTCCGAGTGGTGAGCTGTTCGTGGTGCGGTTTAAATAGTAAAATATGAATAAGGGTGCGGTTTAAATAGTAAAACATGAATAAGTTGATAATAGTGAAAATAAGTGAGGTTTGTGAAAAAACGTGAAAGGTAACACAACAAAAACTTCGCCTAAATTCACACTCAAAACTGTGTTTTCGTCTAAATTCGCACCCAAAACTGTGTTTGATAAGTCACCATTCATAGCCTATGTTTGCATTATGCTCAAATTTTTCTTTGGGTGATTTTCAAAAATATTACCATTTTTTTCAAAAGTTCATTAAATACTATTTTTGAACCATTTTAAACCTTCACAACTAAATCATAAATATCCTACCACTATTAGTAGAGAAGTCATTAAGTGGTTTTTGTCCTATGGCTAATTTTCATCCAATGGAAATGTTGACTGGATATATGTGACGTGGCACTTCCTTCTTTCTCTGGCGATTTTCTGGAGATTTCATGGGAAATTCTCTCAATCACAAATCTATCCATAACTCAAATTCTGTTTCTTAATCTTAATTCCGACTTAAACAAAAATTGTTCCTCATAAGATTTCTAACAATCGTGTCTTTTCAATTTTCAAAACGGTTTAGTTTTCAAAAACTCAATTTTCCGAATTTTTTCCTTGAAATCGTCAAAATCCTTTGCTATTCTTTGTTATTATTTGTTGTTGCGATTATTAGGATGATTGGTACGAAGCAATATGTATTTGTGAGTGTTCATGTGGAGTAGGGAATTTGCTCAAATAAAAAAGTTTGAAAAACCTACAGGAGCTGACGAGTATCCAGACCACTACGTACCCTTTCGATAAGTAGCAAGTGAATGGTTGTCAATACGGAAAGTGTGTCAAGACTTTGTAAATAGTCTCTGGAGAGGCAGAGGCCTTTTTTTTTTTTTAATAGGCTGTCCCCAAATTATTCTTTGACTATACGCACATACACATTACACGTCTGCAGACAGACTTCATATCGAAAGGATTAATGTTATCTGTATGATACTTGACAATTGACATAGACTACATGACTAATGCTAATTCATTAAGGTTGAAATTACATAGAGAGACCGGTAGTCATTTTTATCATAGGTCAATAATTGGTTTCTAGAGGTTTATGTAACTTGCAGCTTATTCCTTTTCATCAAAACACAGACAGAGAAACAATCCAGCAAATTAAGACAGTTGATATAGCAATGAACAACTCCGCTAGCTCAATAACAAGTGTATTACCAGTCGCACAGTCTGTATCTTGCGAGCTGTTATCGCTCATGTTTCTTTAACTAGACCCAGAAGAATCACTGTATGTTTGGTTTAGAATTGATATATGAGATGCCTTTATAATACACTTTACGACACACTAAACTATGCGGTTTTTGAATGGTCAAAGCATGTAAAGGAGTAATCTAATATAATCATCATCCCTGTGGAGTCTTACAGGATGCATTATTCATAAAGCTCAATGGTGATGCAAAAACAAGATAGTCAGAAAGAAATCTAATTCAAGTATTCAACAGTACCAAAAAATAGATAGTAAAAGGATAGTTTATATCATCTCTCATCTCTGATTAAACTTTAAACCAAGTCAATAGATTAGTAAATCACACAACTAGGAGACTTAAAAGTTTAGTCTCGGTGTTTGAGTCAGCCAAGTCTTGGACTAAATCTGAGAAATGTTAAATGCAGTGTGCGAATGGGAGGCAAAAATTTATTTTTCATGTTACGGACATTTGTACATGTAATCCTGATTGTAACTTATTGCTACCACACACGTGGTGAATTTTTTGGTAGACATGAAGAGGTCACACTTGGTTTTTGATAAATTGCAGGTACAAAGACTACCTTGTGAGAGAGAAAGATGCGGCGGCAGTGGAAGGACTTGATGAAACTCCGGAGGTATCTCTTTTTGTCAGGCTTAGAAGAAACATTTAACGTTTCATATTAAAAATGTAAGTTGAAAGATGGCTTATTCTAGGGATGAATATGTTCTAACACACTTGATTTCTGAATTCAGGAAATCGAAGTAAGAAAAAAGACCCTCTTTGTTGCCAAACTCTCTGCTAACATGACATTTGAGATGTGTAAGTAGCACCTTTAATTTCCTCTTTCGACATTCTTGGAGCAAGTTACTCATGGCTGATCTTTTATCCTCCATTTCTGTAGTTTCAACCGCTTCGATCTTCCTGGAGACGTTGTTCGTGCTCGACTTATTATAGACCACACGGGTGAGAATGTCGGCTGTGGCTTTCTTGAGTTGCCTCCGCTTACGAAGCTAACAAAGAAAAGAAGGTGAGAGTAGTTTGTAGTAATAATGATCAAAATTACACAAAAACAGTTATCTGAATATACGAAGGCTAATTAAATGTATCATATTGTAGGCAACTGAAAAGAAGATTAAATCCATGTTTTATCTTAACTTGGCTGAGAGAGAACGATATTATTTCCGACCCAAGTAAATCGATTTTCCATATGAAGCATTTGCCTTTCACTAGCTTATTGTTTCAGTTTTTTTTTTTTTTAATCGTCTGGGATTTTTATTGAAATGAAGGAAACCAAAAACAGAGTTTAAAAGTACGAAAGGACAGGGGATAAAACAAAGGAGAAGCAAACAACATCACACTCCTAACACTAAGGAGATCTAGATGCTGAGTTCTGCTTCTCGGAGAACCCGATCGTGTAACCAAGCTGGGCCACCCATCGCCAAATAGGATTGGAATCGACCATCACGTGTGACACTCAGTGCGATGTCGCGAGCTAACGAGTTCGCTTTCGGGTCCGAGAGCTCAAAAACCACATTTGAGAACCCATCACATAAAGCTCTGATGCTTAGCAATAGGAAACGATATCTTGGCCAAACTGTCGGCTTGGAGATGGCTTCCAAAGCTGCGGTACAGTCAGAAGATATTATTACATCCTAGAAATGCAAGTCCCGCAAGCATTGTAAAGTCCAACCTATACAACGAAGCTCAGCTGTGATTCGGTTGTAGGCACCCGTAAAAGCATCTCGGGAATGGAAGGCAACAGAACCATCACTTCCCCGTACAATCCAAGCTCCACCAAAATGGTAATGTTCCGAGTACCAACTGACTGAGATGTTGCACTTGAAAACACCTGGTGATGGAGCTGTCCACCGTGCATTCGCTTTAGACACAGAGGCTGTTTGAGCTGTATTGGGATGATTTTCATTCTGATTAACCCGAAACCACAAATGAGACAACTCCGAGGCTTCCTCTATCACGGCTGCATAATCACGGCTACTTTGTGAATAGAGAATTTGGTTCCTCTGCTTCCAGATGGACCATATGAGCCAAGGAATTTGTCTCCTCCTGTCTTCAGGGATTGTAGAATCAGCGAGCAGATTGAACGCAAAGGTCATGTTGTCCGAGAGGACTGGACCAAAACCATTAGCAGGAGTAGGCAGGAGAGAGTTTGTCCAAATGGCTTGTGCGTTAGCGCATTCAAAAAGCACATGGTTGATGGTTTCAGGTGCTGCTTGACAGATTTTACATTGAGTATCCACCAGCATTCCTCTTGTAGCCAGACGGGAACCAACAGCTAAAGCCCCAGATAGACCTCGCCAGAAGAATAGCTTGATTTTAGGCTCTGTACGTAGTCCCCAGATTCTCCTCTTCAAAGCTGTGATCTCTTGATTCTCCACAATGTGATCTGGTTGCAATGCCCGAAGAGAAGAGACGAGCCAATGCCCACTTTTCACCGAGTATGAGCCATTGCGTGTATGAGCCCAAATGAGCTTGTCAGAACAGGAGCACGGCTGCAACTTGCGAATGCGTTCAATATCTGGTGGTAGAAACAGAGCCTCCAATTTGGCCTCATCCCACTCAAGACTAGGCGTAATCAAGTCCGCTACCCGAAGGTTTAGATCCATCATAGTCTCCTTGTTATATGGTCTGCGAGGATGTGAATCGAGAATCCACTTGTCCAGCCAGACTTTAGTGTTTAAACCATCCCCAATAGAGCTAATGAGACCCTTAGTGAGGAGTTCTCTTCCATGAAGTATGCTCGACCAGGCATAGGATGGTCTATAGCCCTTCCCGCAAGAGAGGAAATCTCTGTTAGCAAAATATCTACCTTTATACAAGGCAGCCAGAAGCGAGTTAGGTTCATTGTGTATTTTCCAAGCCTGTTTTGCCAGAAGAGATTGATTAAATTCCCCAAGATCCCGAAATCCCAGGCCACCTTCAGCTTTTGATTTACACATATTCTTCCAGGAAACCCATGGAATTTTCTTCTTTTCCTCACTTCTATTCCACCAAAAACTCGTCATGGCACTCGTGATCGTTTGACATTGAGTTTTGGTGAGCTTGAAACACGACATTGCGTAGACCGGAAGAGCCAAAGCCACTGTTTTTAGAAGAATCTCCTTTCCCCCCAATGATAAAGTCCGAGCATACCAACCAGTCAATCTCTTCTTCAAACGTTCGGTGATAAAAGCAAGTAGCTGTCGTTTCGAACCACTAAAGCATTCGGGGAGGCCCAAATAAGACCCAGCGCCACCTTCTGTTTCAATCCCAAGTATCTCAGCTATGAGTCTTCGCATTATCGGGTCAATGTCAGCACCAAAGGAGACCGCAGACTTCTGAAAATTTATCATTTGTCCCGACGCATCACCGTATAGCTTTAAGCATCGTAGAAACTCAGAACACTCAATCAGATTCGCCCTGCATAGGAAGAGGCTATCGTCCGCAAATAACAAATGCTGAATAGACGGGCAAGCAGGGGCCAGTTTCATGCCTGACAATAAGTGATTACTCTCAGCCCGATGCATGACATGTACCAAAGCCTCAGCGCACAGGATGAACAAAAATGGGGAAAGAGGGTCCCCTTGTCGTAAACCACGTTCTGGCTTAATATGACCATGAGACTGACCGTTTAAGAGGACCGTGTAAGTAACTGATCTAACACAAAACATGACCCACGAAATCCATTTCTCGTCAAAGCCTAACCGGACAAATAATTCCTCCAGGAAATTCCATTCCACTCGATCATACGCCTTGGACATGTCGGTTTTAATAGCAATGAAATCCTTCTTACAATCCGCATTGGTCCGCAGCCCATGGATCATCTCATGTGCGATGAGGATATTATCAGAAATCAAACGACCCGCCACAAATGCTCCTTGAGTCTGAGAAACCAAATGGGGCAGGACCTTTTTCAATCGATTACAAAGAATCTTGGAGACCACCTTGTATGTAACCGAGCACAAACTGATAGGGCGTAAGTCACGCATATCAACTGGGTTAGGTTTTTTCGGCAATAAGCATATTTGAGTAAAATTCCAATCCAAAGGGAAACTGCCTGTAATGAAGAATTGTTTGATCTCTCGCGTAACTTGGTTGCCAATAATACCCCAGAACTCCTGAAAGAAAGTTGCTGTCATTCCATCAGCACCAGGCGCACTATCAGACTTAATACCCTTAACAGCTTGTCGAATTTCCCCATCAAGAACAGGTTTAGTGAGCATCCTGTTCATACGTTGATCAACCCGAGGTTGAATGCCCTCCAAAAGCTCAGCAACAGAGGATGGATTCGAGGTTTTAAAGAGTTCTTGAAAGTAACTCACAGCAATTTCTCCTTTAGCCTCATCCGTGAAATGATCCTGACCATTGTCATCTTTTAAGACTGCAATGTTGTTTCGCATTCGACGCGTTTGGACCTTGCTGTGAAAGAAACGTGTATTTTGATCCCCTTCTTTAAGCCAAGTCTCCTTGCTTCGAAGTTTCCAATACGTTTCCTCCTCCTTGTACACCTCGGCTAATTCCTCCTTTAAACGCAACATCAGTCCTCTATCCGGGTTCACCTTTTCAGTTTCATGTTCAAGCCTGTGTCTTAAGGTTTCAATCCGGGATTTCGAATTGGATTGGCTAGTACGCTTCCATTTGGATAACTCTTGGCGACAAGCAGCCAATCTATCTGATACCGAGTCACGTTCAGACCGTCTTGGTCTACTCCAGCCCTTTTTAATAATCTCCTTTATCCCCTGTTTCCCAGTCCAGCGCTTATCAAAACAGAATCGACCTCTGTGACTGGTATTATCAGTAACCAATCTAGTCAACAAGGGCTTGTGATCCGACTCTAAACGCTCTAGATATTCCGTGTTGGAGCGAGGAAAAAGTCGTATCCACTCAGGATTGCCAAAGCTGCGGTCTAGTTGACACTGTGTCCAAACATCACAACGTTCCGCAGCCCATGAGAACTTATTACCGAGAGCAGGTAACTCCTTGATTCTGCACTCACGCACAAAATTGCGAAAGGGAAAGAATGTTTCAGTTTTGATGTCATAACAGAAATTTTTTTTAACCTTATTATTTTTGTTACTTAATTAGGTACAACCTTGCTTCGGAGCTTCGGTAAGGGATTTAAAATGTTTTGCCCTTAGAGTTTTGGTTTTGGTTTACATGGAGAGATGACAAAGGAATTTGACGTTGTAGGTAGGAAGACAACCTTCAACCAAATGGAATCGGGAGAACCAAAAACAGAGGGAAAAAACAAAATCGATAAGAAGACTACATTAAGCCTCAAGACTACATTATGCACCAGTTGACTCGCTCATGTGTTTAGACGAGAGGAAATAAGATTTTAAGCCTCAATACGTGCAAAAGCATGGTTCTGGTGGTCTCTATTTTAATGTTATGGGTGTTTGGTTAAGCCTCTATTTTTGTTTGATTTGCGTGTACACTTTGTTTGGTGGTAGTAGACGGTGGTCTCTTTGGATTAAAGTTTGTTGAGGCACATTAAAAGTGTATATTACTTTGTNGTGTGAAGTTTGCATGTTTGAGTGATGTGTGATTGATGATATTTGATAGTTACTTGATTGATTGACTGTGAGTTATGCTAGTAGTGTAATGGTTAATGATGGTAGAGATTGGAGTTGTGTTACACTGCGAGCGTGTTGCAGGGACTCACGTTGCATATTTCTGTGTTAGACTGCGAGCGTGTTGCAGGGACTCACGTTGCAGATTTG
>OVAF01001956.1:0-18353 GCA_900406245.1 Odontarrhena argentea | reverse complement strand
CATATTTCCATGGGTTCAATTGAACCCACACCCACATACGTGGGTTCGCCACTGGTTACACACACATCTCGATTTTTTATTATGATAAACGGAATTTATTAAAACATATATGAAATAAATCGATGTTGATATAAATAATTTAAACACTATTATTCTTCAATAAATTATCACATATAAAAACGATGTCCGATATATTAAGAGATAAGCTAAACTCAAAATTTCACGTTAGAGTTATGATGGGCTATAATTCCTTTGTATATTATATCATTGTTTGATCATGGTGAACTATATACAAGATTCGACCGTATTTGAACATGGATAGACACATGGGTTAATAATAAATAGTGCCAATTTAATTACAAGCATTATGCATATTAATGATTTAGTTCCGTTGACTAAAAGTTCCTTTATAGATACGTGAATCTTTAGAACTACTAGCGTTCGTGTAAACGACATGGGCAAACTAACAAAAAATTTTAATGATTTAGACGACTTTTTTTGGTTGTTTAAAGTTTTCTTTGCGTGAAAATACAGAAAGCTAAAGTAATAATTGTCACAAAGAAAAAATCTCTAAACTTGAGTACAGAAAGTTATGGGTTTAATTATTAATTAACTTTCAAAATGTTTGTTGAGTTTGATAATTGTATTGATTTCAAAAGTCAACCATAGTTTTGACTTTTGTTATCCACTTGATGATTTGTAATAGAATTAAAATTTATCTTCTGATAGTAAACTACATGTTTGAATTATCCCAATGAGAAAACTAGAGATTAATTAGATTAAGTAGTTCTCCTTAATTAATTAAAAACTAGAAGTAAACTTCCCAATAAAAAAAAATTTAAAAAACTATGGCAAATTATAACATGGTGACAAGATACAATTTACATATTAATTACACCTAAAAAGAAAAAAAGTTTTCATTTCTTTTTTCACAAGTGAAGGCATAATCACCTGATATTTTTGGTAAGTATATAGTTAATTATAATTTTTCTTTTTTAATATATAATCATTTTCTTAAAAAACTTAAAAATTTAATATTTATTTTTTTGGGTGTAAATCTCTAAATATTATTAACATGATCGGCTAAGCCCATGGGCCAATCCTTATGACTACACAGCACAGTGAGCACCGTTAGGGTTTTATCAAAGTCGTAGTAGGGTTTAAGAGTAATTAATTCAAGAAAGAAACAGTGTAAAGAGAGGAAGATCGGCATGAAAAGGGCACGGAACAATCCACAATATCTTACTCATTATGGAGATGAAACGGATGAAATTAAAGACCTGTTCGCTATGCTTCTTCTGGATCTGAAACTAGAGATTCTCTCGAAACTGCGAGCCAAAGACGTAGCCAAGTTGGTGTTCGTTTCTGACCTCTGGTCGTCTATAGCACGGAGGAAAGACTTGAACGATATGTACTTGGCTCGATCTTCGATTCGCCCGCGTCTTCTTTTTGTAGGCTACGGTAAAGGCATGCAGTTCCTTGACTCTAGATCTTGCTCTCAGAAAGATCCGTCCTCTGATCATCATAGGGTAAAGATTGCTCAGGGTCCAAGGTATCAATTTTCTCAACCGGTCCGCGGATTGATCTGCCGTCGACATAAATACAAGGTGATGGTCGGAAACCCTAGTACGGGCCAATTCTTAACTTTACCGAGAGTCAAAAGGGCCTGGGGGAAAAACGTAGTATCGTTTTTCGGGTATGATCCGGTTAATGATGTATACAAAGTCTTGTGCATGACGGTACAATTTCATAATGGTACGTCGACGTCAGAGCAGCACCAAGTGTTGTCTATAGGAGGAGGAGCTAAACAAAAATGGAGAATGCTCAGATGTAATCTTCCTCCCCATCGTCCTATATGTGATGAGGTTAGAGGCACATGCAATAAAGGGATATGTATCAATGGGGTTTTGTATTATTTAGCTATTTTCGATGGCAGGTTAGCTCTAGTAATCTTCGATCTGAAATCCGAAGAGTTTAAGGTTTCTAAGTTGCCTATGGGTGTAGCGTGTGGGGAGCTCGTGAACTACAATGGAAAGTTAGCTTTCGGGCATCACTTATCTACCTACATACTTGACGTGTGGGTTTTGGAAGATGCCAACCAACAAAAATGGTCAAAAACTTGGTTCTTGGTTCCTTCTTGGCTTGATATAGCTGGGGATGAAGGATTGTACTTCAAGGGTACGCTTAGTACGGGTGAGATTATACTTGCACCGCCGGCTCATACTAATCCCTTCTTTTTAGTCTACTACGATTCCAAGGAAGACAATGCCAAAAAGGTTGTGATTCAAAATATTAGAGGTCAATTTTCTGATATAAGAGTCTATCTAGATCATGTCGAGAGTCCTATGTTTCTGTCCAAGCTAAGCTAATCGTCTGACTTTTTTTTTTTTTCATTCTTTCAAGGTTTATGTAAAATGTCGGAAAGTATACCGAGCTAGTAGTTTAATATATACCGGTGGTAAGCACTTTACATGATGTTTTCCCGAGTGCAAATATTGGATTCGCATTAACATTTTGGCCAAATGGTGAAAAACTCTGTGGTTACATGCTCCGGCAACATGGTATAGATATAGCGCACCCAATTCAACATGTCACCCACCGACTTTCGCGAAGATTTTACCCCAATTTTTCAGTCATGTCTCAATCAAAGTTAGCTTCTCTCCATCTCGCATAATCTACTTTTGAGTCATAAATATAATTCAATGCAAACAAAAATTTGAAGTATGCATGATATAAAATCACCGATTTTGGTTTTGAAACCATCTTTGTCTGTAAAGGTTTTGTATACAATCGACATACATTTGTTAGTCTAAAGAAATTATAAACTTTTGAATGATTATTATATGTTCTTTTTTATAAAATGTTTCCGTCACAATATATGTTTTTAAAGAAAATGTTACCATCGCAATCCTATGTCAAACAAAAACACCCTTACGGTTGCTCATGACTCATGAGTTTGAAGTTGAAAGAAACATATTTTCCTCTAGGAAATAACAATTGTGTGCAAGAATGCAAATCATTTGAACAAATAAGAAGCGCCTTTAATGTTTTCATGCATACACACAAAAACCAAAACCTAACAAAGTAATCAAGCTAGCTCTCATTGGCATCGCCATCAGTTTTCGGATATTTGGCAACTTGTGAGCTTCGGTCCACAGAGTCAGAATCATAATCGAGAGGGGGTCCTCCATGAAATAGGCTCCCCCAACGCCATAAATAGAGTGGAACAGAATGTAGCTCTTTTGTTCTCGGTAGCACTTGCTCCTCATCAGAAACTACTAGGAAAACGTTGTAATACCTGTCCATTAATCGTTGAAGAACCTCGGCTAACACCGAGTCTTCTTCGGGGATGTCTTTTGCAATTACTATCAAATTTGCTTGAGGACCCTTATCATGTTGGGAAGTAGGCTGGTCTAATGCCCAGTCAACCATGTCCACTACCATTTTACTATGTCTCTCAAGCTTATCAGTCGCTGCAAATTGCACATTAACAGAGGAGATGTAAGAGGGAGGACTTTAATAAATAAATAAAATTATAGGCGAAAGTAAAGAATGTACCTCCGAATACAATGTGGATTTCGGAGAATGACCGAAATAAGCACTCCTCATCAGGCGATCTAAATGCACCATAAGCCCTGAGTGAGACCCGGCCACGGAAAAACTCATCCTCGAGAGCTTTTCTGATGTTGTGAAGAAACATAGACAAATCGCCACCATCAGGGACTGGGAAATCCCCAAAGTCCCAGAAGACGCGTGTCTCAGCATCTGCACCAAAGCATATAAACAATCAGATCCATGAGATCAAATCTAATCCAGATCAAATACATGCACAAATAACACATCTCACCCGTGTAAATCAAGCTGTCGTTCATGCTTCCTTCAACACGCACCACGATCAATTGCAACCACCTTGTTCTTGCGTTACCCAATTAGGTTAGATTTGTGGCTCAGGATGGAGATGAGGCTTTTATAGATCGTTTCCGGCGAGATCGTTTTCCAGCCGTTGGATCTCACGTCGTCTTTCAAATCCCGATTCTAGAACCACAGCTAAACCCTAAATTTGTTTACCTTGTAGTTAGTTATGAATATTATTATCCCTCAAAACTCTCTATTTTATAAATCAATCAACTCACTCAATGTTTTTAGGAAACTCTAATTATAATAAAAATAGGAAAATAGCCAAAAACACATAAAATATGAATTTTTAGGAAATTCTAATTATAATAAAAATAGGAAAATAGCCAAAAACACATAAAATAGAAATATTCATAATATATTTATGCATCAGTTTACAATTCGTCTCCCGTATCGAAACCATGCCAAGAGATTTCACCCGTAAGATGTTAATCATCTCTTGCTCCAAATTTTTTGTATTATATTATTTGGGATCGATCTAATCAATTAAATAATATTTTCTTACGTTTTGGGATGCAGATGCTGACACAATGGTCTTCTGGGACGTGGAGGACTTCCCAATCCCCGAGGGTCGAGATTTGTATTGGTTTCGTGAGACTCTCAAATCAACTCTTGTGAATGTTGGTTATCATGGTGACGTCTCAATCAACGCTTATGGTTTGAACAAACCCGATGATGTGGTCGACCGTCGCTATACCGATGCCAAAATCACCTTCCAACACATTGGTGAGATTTAACAGCACTTCTTTTTTTCTCTGTTTTTGTTACTATTAACTATGTGTGTCTCTAATCTAATTAACCTTTTCCTTTGATATGATGCAATTTTTCAGATAATAAATATTGTAGAGTTAACCAAATAAATGTTGGTGGACATTGGTTTTTGGACACACGATCATGATCCGTATTCCTATGATGATCCAACAGTTTTGTTGGTAATCGCACAAGACCATAAATCAACAAATTTCACCCATTGTCCACATGACTTGACTACGATGAATTTTAATTACTGTTGTCTTTGTATTGCTTGATGAAGACTACATATACCAAATGGCCAATCCCTTTTTAAATCGCAGCATGGTTTTGGGACCATCTATTAATTACATGGTGGGCTGCTAGCTTATCCCTTGGTCCGATTTCAGCCGTTTGTGGGTTTTTATGTAGAGTTAAATACAAGGACGTTTAGGTTAGACTAATCTTGCTAGTTCTTGCTCCAACATTAGTTTGTATTGTGCTTTCTTGCTTTTGTTGCCAAGATAAAGAAAAATGGCACCAATTGATTCGAATGGTTATAAGAAAACTGAGTATAAAATAACAAGGACTCACTATACATACCAATATACTAAACTAATTAAGAATAACAAAACTTTGGAGAAGCTGAGATCTTTATAGCTGTTGTTGGTGGACATTATTGGTTATGGAACATTCTTCAACTAGATATATAGGATCCAGATGATATATATATATATACAAAAATTACTGCTGAAATATTTGATTCTAAAATTGAAAAATATGTGTAATTCTTCATCCATGTATACTTAAATAGTTTTTTCAATTCATTACATGAATATTCAAAATTTTATTGAGATTCATATCTTGTTCTAATGATAAATCAAATGTCCTAACTTCATTTCTTACATGTTTGATAACTTTTATAACGAACTCAATTACGAAAACTTAAGGACATAATTATTTTTGTTTTGGTTACCAAGGACATAAATTTAAAATATGAGGAATCTACTTCACATTAAAACATAATTATTTTGACACACATTCATTCACAATAAAACTCTATATTAGCTTTTTGTGAAAATACATGACTAACTAACTAACACCAACAAAAGTTACAAAACAGTATGCCTTTTCAAAAAAAAAAACAATATGCATACACATTATTACATTAGCTATCATTAAAAAAAGAAAAAATATCGAACATATCATGTTTTCTTTCAATACGTGAGAACTAGTATACCTAAACTTATTTTTGGTCAAACATTTGAATAGATAGAATTATCAAACTTACTTTTTGTCAAACATTTGAATATCTTATATATACGCTGTCATATCGAGATAATTGTGTGAAAATATTATTAATAAGTACTCTTTTGAAAGCTGGTTAAATGATCAATTTAATTATTTGTCTACTTAGTTATTCCTTTTGGAAATCACATTTATTTTTTGAACATTATATGTACAAGAGCAAACAAAAAAAACTAATGCATCAATCAAATCATGCTAGAGGTTAATATATGTATTGACATATATACTTTAAATGAAACTACATTTAAATTAGCAGCCTTGACATTAAACCATTGAGATTAAGCAAGAGGCCTCGGCACCTCCAAAGAAGAGATCCAAGGCCCAAAGCCGCAAGGGGAGGATGAACAAGAAGAAGTATATGCGTCAGAATTAGATGTTCAAAGCCCATGGGTTTGTGATTTTTCTAGAACATTTTACTTTTGTATAAGAACAATATAGCTAGCTATTAAGTTTAATAACTATTTATAAATATTTCTTCAAATTTTTAAACCCAATAATGATGGATTCTTCAAATTTTTCAAATCTTTAAAAAAATCATCTCCCAATAATCCTAAATCTTTAGGGAAAGTTTCCATGATATTTTATTTACTACTCTACACTATTACTGTAGTATTGTTAGAGCATCACCAATGGTAGTTTTTTAAAATGAAATTCTTAAATATTTTAACAATTAATTTTATTATTATTTAATTATTGAGGTTCTTAAATTGGTTTTGGGTTCTTATTTAAGAACCTCCCATTGGGGATGGCCTTACTAATGGGCCTTTTAAGCAACCAATTGAGTCTCGTTTTTGGAAAGAGACGGCGGTGAAAAGGAAGTGATGGTGTTTTTCATGTCGTATCCGCCGACACGACGGCAGTTGATGGTGACTGTCGGAGTTTTCGCGGCGGGTGTATCTCTAATCTTCACCGGAGCCCACCTCTCACTCGAAAACATCGAACCGCAACAAGCTCGCGTCAAGGCTCGAAACGCTTTCGTTAAGGATCGAATCAGGAGATGGCTCGACGATTAGAAATAATGATTTTCTCTTTGTAATGTCTAATTTCTAAGTAAATCTCACGTTTATGTAAAACTGAAGCTCTTACATATGTTTTGATCGTTATCACTTCTCAGTCCAAAACTGAAGCTTTTTGTCAATTACATTACATATGAAATATCACTCTCGAACAAAACGTGGGAACAGAGAATATATAGATGTCAAAAGTGTTCAGATTCTACTATCTCTGCTCTCAAAATGTAAATGAAGTTGCTAGTTTAGTTCAACTACCATCTTGATTTTCTACCGTTCTGGTTTTCGCCTTTAGTAGCATCCGATAACCGCGACTTGGAGCCTGATCCACCGCGGAAGTTACTTAGTCTTGGACCTGAGATGAGATGATCTTTGGGAGAAGCTTTGTTGAGTTTGTAAGCTTGTGTTTCATCTAAATACCCTTTAGGTTCAACGTCTATTGATCTTCCCCAATCTAATCCTCCATCTCCGCTTTTTTGAAGCTTCTCGCTTTGTACAACCCAATCAACACAATCTGATATGCTTCTTTGTATAGAGAGACTTTTTCTTGGTGTTGACTTTCTCCCTCTTGTCTCTTCTCCATAAGGCCATTTGTAGCTTTTGTTGTTGTCTAAGTTCAGTTCTATGGAATGCAGATCGCTTTCACCTGAATCTTTGTCTTCGTTTAAGTCCTCAACTTCTCCGTCTTCGATGTTGTATGAGCCGAAACCGATGTGGTGGTTCAAGTACTCTTCAGTCTCTTTGTTATGTAACTGAGCTTGAGATGGTTCACGGGTCTTCTCTTTGCACCGTTTGGCTTTGAGGTAACTTTGAAGCTGGTTCCTTAGGTTATTAACAGCTGCATTTTTCTCCTCAAGCTGGTGTTTAGCCTCCGAGAGTTGCATCTGCACTCTCTCCTCGCGCAATGATCCAGCTATTTGCAACATCTCTCTTTCCTTTTCGACTTCTTCTTTGACTATTTCTTCAACCTCGGCTTTGCCTGCGCTTATATATCTTTTTAGTTCATCACAGACTTTCTCAACCATCACTCTCGCTCGCTTCTCGTTCTCGATTTCTTTCACTGCCTTCATCAGAGCTGACTTTGTTTCAGCCAGTTCTTTGCCCAATTTCTTGTTCAAGCTCTCAAACCGCCTCCTCAATTTCCTCTCCACTTCGAGCTCACCAGCAACAGACTCGATTGCAGCCTCAACAACTTTTTGCTCGCTGCTTTTCCATGCCGCTTTCTCTTCAGCAAAACACTTCATCAAGTAGCTAATGTCATTGTTTTCCGGTTTATGTTCATGGATTAACTGATTGACCTGTAAGCGAGCTCTTTCTAGCTCAGAATGTAAAGCAGAGACAAGGGACATGCTGGAAGATGGGCGGTCTTCTTGACCCCACATCCTATTAATGATTTTCAGAAGCTCTTTTGATGTTGTGAGAGCATTACTACAATCCTTCAATCGTGTTTTGACTCCTACAGTTGACCCAGTCGGTGTTTCTGCCCGTGATCGAGTCTCAATCTGCATTGCAAAAGCCATATGAAATCCTTTTGTCAGTCTCTTTCTGTAAAGCAAGACTTGAAGATAATGATATAGGCAAACAAACTAATCATCACCTATTCCTTATCTCCTAGTTGCTTAAAGCCTCACATGCAAACGTGACAAAATGTAGATTGTATGTAAGCTTCCAATTTTAACGAGAAACTATTATCGTAGTCAACAACCAACAGCCTCCACAGCCAAAAAATTTCAATCAAGCCAGAACTATATGATATAAACAGCTCAATCCAATACCGAATTTGGTCTCTGACAAAGTATCAAAGCTGCAAAAAAGAAAGAAAACAACTTACGTCCATGAAGCTGCCATTGCTCATAGGATCCCTAGCCCCCACATTGTAGTCTCCAAGCCTAAGCTTCTGCACAGTGGAAGATGATCTTCTCTGGCGACTTCCAGTCCCTGATCTTTCCATCCTCTACAAAAAAGCCAACTAGTTTCTCAGCTTCCCAAGAACCTCCTAGCACATAAGCAACGAAAGCAAGAATGCCTATTGCCATATTTAGGCATTTATATATAACCTCCTTAGGCCTCAATTATAAGAGAATCTAGACCTACATTATTCACAATTCAACCTCTAATAACCACCCAACTACCTCCATATGATGAGCTGAAAATGCAAAAACTAGTCCAAACTGCCCAATTATGCAAGAATAATGAACACCAACTTATAAAGTTTAACATGCCCTTTCACATAAACATAAATGTGGCTTCTTTTAGCACATGACAAAAGATTCTAAAGGATCAACAGTTTTCTATTCTTCTCTAATCCCACTTCTTAACATCAATCACAAACCTCTCCTAATAAAATACTCATAGAGGTTGCCAACAATTCACAAAACTTTGACCAAATTCAGACCTCAGAATCACAAACAAAGATTGATCATCATTTCATCAGTTGAGATCTTTTAACTTCCCCATATCCACAAGCTTATAATATTGTTAATCACGAAATGCATAAGAGTAATAATCTAATCATCTTCTCTCTCCTTTGATCAGTCCAAGAGGGAATTAAAGCACATGGCTCCAGCAAGATCCTCAAATCAAAGCACATTCTCTTCCACCAATCAAAAACATTTACCTCAGAGACTGGACTATGCGAGGGATCAGAAAGATGCGGCGGTAGAGAGCCAGAACGAGCCGATCTCGGCGGCGGAGGAAGCGGCGCAATTCTCTCCTTCCTACTCTTCACCTTCTTCTCCGCCCCTGAAGGCATCTCGTTCATCTCCCACAACGTCGCAGCTAACTTCCTCGCCGAAACCGGAGCACCTACCACTCCTCCCTTCCCGGATTTACTCCCACACTGCGACGGAGCGAATCCCGGAGACGCCGCAACAGAACCTCGTGGAGAAGGAGATCGACCCATGAGTCTCCATGTAGGTACAGGAGTAGTGGATCCTCCTCTTTTATTAACTACTATCGCTCTTTTGAACCTGTAACCTTCTCTAAGAATCGATGAAGTCGACGATGTTGGCGATGAACATCCCCGTTTCCTGATTTTCCCTAACAAAAGCAGATTCTCCACGCTTTGATTTTGCCTCGGCATTTTCGAAATACTCAATTCACCGATCTGTAAAATCGAAGTGTCCAGAAAAAGTAGATTGAGAAGAGTTCACCGATCTGAGATACAATCGAAGTGATGAGAGAACTTACAGGGAAGCTTCAACGCATTTCTATGGCTTCTGGAGAAGATAAAGTCGAAGAGAATTTGGCGGTTGCTGTGTTTGAGAAGTTTTGATCACTAGTGTACAGAGTGTTATGGTAAAGTGAGTAAAAGGGAAAGATGACGGAGAGATGATCGTGTGTGGTGAGGTACATTGTAAGCGGTGCACGTGGTTTGATCTGGATGGTTTAGACTTTTCAAGTCAATGAATGTTGTCCCGTGCTTTACAGGGTGGATATATGTAAACCGAGATTAAACCGAAGAGTTAATAATTGTACCGGGAACCGAAATCAGCTGTTTTTTTTTTTATAATTCGGTCCGCTTCACGTGTCCTTAACCACCATTAACCGATATTATCTGGAGTTTTTTAGTAGTTTATGATGTCTGGAATTCTATTTGATCTATCACCTCTAAATAAATAGAGTTTGGAGTATTGTTACAATTTTTAATTTAAGTTGTTGTTTAAATTAAGAAACCAGACAACCGAATTGAACCAAAACTAAGAAACCAAAAGAACCACCCTTAAAAGGCCCTTTGACATGAGGTTCTGACTTTTTGTAGTTTATGTAGTTGGGTCATAAATTGGTATCTATACTTCACAAAGTTTGACGGCTCGTTGAGAACAACTATATTCGGGTTAAAATAAATCCCATATGCCTCTCACTATTTTTACAACCAACTAGAGTAGAACTTCTTTAAATTAATACTCGATATTATAGTAATATCTCAAACTTATAATTATTAGTGTTGTATATGAAGCTAAAACACAATAAATTATTATGCTACTGTTTAATAAAAAAGAAGAATAAAAATAGTTTAAGATAAGACAATAATTAAAATTTTCAAAGAACATGGCGAAGAAAAAATCGAAATCTTTCAAAAACAATGAAACTCAATATTTGGATATTATCTGAATTCAATATTTGCTCAAAGTTGCATGTGAATATGTGATTACTTTTATAAGATGCCTTTCTTGATATCATATGGTGTTGTCGAAGGAGGAGTTACTCCAACATATTCTTCTTTCACGTATATTTTAAGTTTTCAGATGAAGACTGTAGAAGCACAAACTAGCTATATAATGTAGAACTATATAGGCATGCATATCATCTTCATGAGTAAAAAATAGGCCAAATTGGCTCATCTTTAGTGCTTAACACAATATATAGTAATTAAACGCATGATGATCAAGTTCCCCGTATAAATTGAAGCATTCAAACTCCTGACTAAAGTCAGGTAATCATCTTCCCATTCCAAAACCTCGGTATAGTTTTTCTTTCTTCTCCTTGTCTGCATTAGACATCCCTTAGAAGTTGTCATATTCTTCTCAACTGAGACGTTCTTTTAAAGAGAAACAAATCCACTCATTAGGTAGGAACATAAAATTTATATGGACTCATTTCTTGCTCGTGTATAAATCCTCGTAATTATAATTGAAAGTTAAAACCATGACATGCATATACTTAAAAGATTCGGGTCGGCCAACTATGCATCTACATACAAAGCCTCTTAACATGGCAATCCGATAAATGTTATCTTTGAAACTGGGTAACTCGAAAACCTTATTCATCATCTGATATAGTACGTAGTAGATCCTTCATTCATTGAATATTATATTGAGCACTGCACTCACTTGGACAATAAAATTTAATATTTGGATCTTAGCCAAATGATTTACGTGATAAGAATGAAAATGATGGCTACAAACGTATATATATAGTTTGCTCAAATTAAAGTTGCATGTGATTCTTTTTATAAGATGCAAACAAAGAGGCTTCCTTGATATCATGGTGTTGCCTTTGATGAGGTGCTTCTCCCCCCCATATATGCCGTTTTTAATCTCTATTTATATGCATTTTGGAAGATTAGTATTAAATATCGCTCTAACTTCATTTTTCTGGTTATATAAAAACAAAAAAACACAATTTAAATTTGAAGCTATATCTAACATATATATGTTAGTATACATGATTCATGATGTGGTAATATAAATAACAAAGATGACGTCTTTGAAAATGAGATTAAATTGAAAATATCTTTACTCATTAATTTCGAAAAAGAATATCTTGTTTTTAATTTTTTTTAATATTCATAGGTCACCAGTTTGACAAACAGGCCAGTATCGTATATTTCCCTCAGTTTGCTTTGCCAATTCTATTTTTGCCAGAAGAAAATATAAATTACCATTTCATTTTACTCTTTATTTTACCTTTATATAACAATAATTAATACGAAAGAAGATAAACCAAAGCGTGAGGGTGGCTTTCGGATAAACACAGAAGTTGTCTCCTTTTTCTTTGGAAATTTTGGGATCATGGGCAACGTGGGGCCCTTCTCTCTCTCTCAGCCTGCTACTGTCACACTGTGGGCCCAATTTAAAAGCCCACTCTTGTTTTCTTTCTTTCTTTCTTAACCCTCTCACGTGAAAATCCTCTAAATTAAAACTCTACTTTTTTTCTGGTAAGAATAATTTTTTAAGATAGTAATCTCTATTNTTTTTTTTCCTTAAAAAAAAAAAAAAAAAAAATCTCTATTGTTCCTAACTATCTGTCATATGTCGACATTTACAAAATAAGTTTGCAAATTGTTTAAAAAAGGCCGAGAAATAGAAATCGTTCTCTCTCTAAGAACTTGCTCTCACTTCTCTCTAAATAATTTCCGTTGTCAGTTCTCCGGTACCGGTTCCGGTGCCGGAGTTTTTTGTTTTTTGTTTTTTGTGCTGTATATACTCCGCTATATGCGGTTTCTAATCCGGCTTCTCCGGTCTAAGTTTCCGATCATCGGATTTTTTCTTTTCTTCTAGTTTCTACTTCTCTCCGATCACTGGTTTCTTCTGCTGCTGCTCTGTTTTTCTTCTCTGCTTTGCCAAAAATTTCCCTTCACCGAAGAGTAATATCTTCGTTGGTTTTAGGGTTGTGTTTCTGAATCAATAAATTGGGTTCAGAATTTCCCATTGAAGATCTGGATCAAAACAGACTGGATTCAGACGCCGATGAAGCTTCTACGGTCTGGGTTATTGATGGCGATTCACTGAAGCTGTCTACATCCTTACTCAGAAGCAAGCACAGAAAGAATTCCGGTGATCCGCCCAAATACTCTCTGGTTCTGAAGGCTGTCAGGTTGATTTCACTTGTGAAGATCTGAGACTTCTCTTGGTCGAACTTTTTTCAATCAACCACTTGTAGCTTCGCCGGAATTTCTTGGTCTTGATCGCAGATTTGTCACGACGATGTTGCGAGAAGATTCCCCGAAGACTTGTGTGATTGGGTCAATTTTGACCTTTGGGCTTTCTTTTAATGTCTTTGGGCTTCAGGCCTTCTCTTATGTATTTGGGTTGTACTTCCTTTTACAATCAAATAAAAGTTGGGTTGACAAAAAAAAAAAAAAAATTTGCAAATTGTTTATATATTATTTAATTTTATATTAATCAGCATTTGTCTACTAATGACTTTTCCACATATCATGTTCGCTCTCGTTGACGAAGAGCTACGAGTCAACAAGTCAACTAATTTGGAGCTGGTGTCATGAAATTTATAATACCAAATCTTCTTCTTTTTTTGCTAATAATAATCAAGTATATAGAGAAATATAAATTCTAAATTTTATATTTAATTGTATTTTTCACAATAATCATTTTAAGGATTTTAATAAAACGTAACCTCTTTTTTAAACTTACCTAAAAGATTTTGTTTATAGTTTTGTATATCTCGAATGGAAATCATAAGTTCATAACGTATAATATGGTTATCATTCAAGTACCACTCGAATCAGTGACGATTACATTTTAACGGAAATATTTACTGATTAGGTCAATAACTTATAATTATAAGTAGAATAATCATAAAAGAAAATAAGAGTTTTTTTTCATAAAAATTTGGAAATAGCTAAAGACAAATTTAGGAAAATTAGTTTACAATATCAATTTTATAAGTGAAGTTGAACCACACAAAATAAAATTGTTAGCTATCTACTTGAAGTGGGACCTAAATCTCTTTGATTCTTGATGCAAGAAAGAGAGAGGCGTGCAAATGAGTTTTGTTCCCATTGTCCCACCATCAAAAACCAATCTCTTTCTCTCCCTTTGGTTTTTTTCAACTCCCCAAACCGCCAAACTTACTCCTACCTTTTATCTTATCATTTTTGTTACAATTTTTTATTTTTTTTTAAACAGTTGTATACGTAAAAGATTCAAATAGTCTACACAATTAGACTTATCCACCAAGTTGGATCCAACATTAAAATTATTGTATGTATAGCTGTCAAGAAAAGTGTGATAAAATTATGACTATTTTTTTGGTATAGCAAATAGTCATACTTCTAATAGTTGCGGCAGAACTAATAGTCTTAGCTAGTCAACAGTCAGTAATATGAATGTCACTGATATTAATGTAATTCAATAGTACTCAAAATTTGAATTTTCTGATATTTCATCAAAATAGTAGAGAACTTTGAGTTTATGTAATATACTGTAATCATTAAGAAATTATTATACAAGTACCAGTTTATGTTTTTGAACTTTGAGTTTACTCTATTGATGATATTTTTTGCCCATAAATTTATAACTTAGATTTAACAATAATGTCGGTCTAAGTCTAATATATCGGCTGTACAAATTTTTATATCTGAACAGTACAGACATATTTAAAATTATTGTTTTTTTCTGATACAAAAAAAAAGTAAAAGGAAAATATGTGGTCCTCTCCCTCTGGGGCATTTTAGTTTTGGTTTTCATGGAATATACATCAAATAGTTTTGGTCCCCTACTTAGGAGAAATACAAATTATATGCAAACGAATATTATCATCAGATTTATTAAAGTTCACAGATAGATATATTATTCTATAGGCTCTATGTACCGGTGTCAAAAAATATCTGACTCTTATTGTTTTCTAGTATTGCTTTTAAAAGAGTTGCTTGTATTTTAAGTTCAATTAACTATATATAAATAAAATGTTTTCAGATATGTTTCTTTGATTTTTTTTTAATTAAAGAAAGTGTTAAAGTCTATGTGAAGGAATCGACCTAGTTGGCAAAATATCCTAGAATTTTATGTTTGTTTTATCAATAATATAACATCTTTGTAACATCCTTATTTTGCATTATATTACTATTTCATTTTACCACCGTATTATCTGCTATTTTGATATGAAATTTTATTCTCTAGGTTCATCTAACAAATATCCCCTAAAATTATAAACAAATTAACCAAAACCCTTACAATAAAATATTTGAATTAGCTATAGATAGGGTCAATTTTAAATTGTCTCGATGGGTGGTGCCGACGTATTTGTATCATGCAGAAGCTACACGATTGGTTTCAACATGATTTGCATCATTAATGTGTAGAATACATTGGAATCATCACAATATTAAAATCAAGGGGAAATAATATTAGAAAATTACAGATGATAATATAAAGTGATCTTTAATTTGGCTTGGGAAGAGAGAAAATGTCAGAAATAGAAATAATAAAAAGCAAAAGTAGCAACTTACCCTGAGTTTCATGAAGCTTCGCGCATCACTTTCCAAAAATAACAAAATAGCTTTGTCGTCTTCTGAATATAAGTTTTGTAAATAAATTTCAGATTAGCATTTTAGGAACCCTCCACGAATTACATAGCAGATTCCTCTCGTGCCTTTCCTTTGTGCCCAAGAGATCGTTATATATATTATTCGTGTCCATGTCGTGTAAAATGTATATACACATGATATAGTATAATTTAATAACGTACCCATAATGTTTGATTAACCACAAATAAATCTTTTTTTATATATATACGATTATGTCTCCTGACCATGTCTTAAACAAAATTGTTTGTTTTTCTTTATTAGGTTGATAAGATTGTTGTGGCTAATATTTTTTTATCATTACGAAAATAGTAGTGGTCAATTAATTTCTCTAAAACAAATTCGACATAGGTTCACATATAAATCGCAAAGAGGACCTTTGCCTAATTAAGAAGCTATAGTTCACATTAACTTTTGATAAATTGAAGGTTTAATAAAGTCAACATTCTCTATAAGTAAAATTATGAAATTTAGCTAGCTACAACTACTTACAATATTTCTTAGCACTGTAAAAGAATTAATATTCTTACATTGCCACATATTACAGGCCACATTTAAGAAGTCGAAATGACGAATTTGGTGAGAAATTTGTGGGATTGTATATACATGAGTCGGTGACGTACCTAAACAAAGCTATAGTGTTGTTGAAAAGGATGATAATTGTAATTAAGAGTCGCGCTGGAAGGTCTCTATTCACAAAATATACCACGTTGAAATAAACATGTGTTTCTTTAGTGTATTCAACCCCTTAAAGATCCTTTACTCACGTATATCTTTAAAGTAGTTAACATACATATAATTTGAGTACTTTGTAATGAATAATTTATAATATTCTTAAGAAAAGATAGTCATCCAGGATGTTTTAAGTTTTGATGGATAAACATATATATAGTAAGAAAAAAAGATGGTCTTGGTAACGTGTATAGTTGAATGAGTAATGGCCTACTTATTTACAGTCTAAATTGCAATTAAAGAAAAATCATATCGAAATGATAAACGTTTTTAAAAAATGATTCTCATAAATGAGTTTTGGTTTGGGACGTATGTATAATTTTAATGACAAGAGGAGTACAGGTCAATTATAACAAACAAGAAGACTAATCAATCTAGGTAGATGACGGACTACGTGATTTGGCATTATTGGTAAGCTAGGATTACGAAGCTAGTGAACCAAACCGATTAACAAATTATAATTTTCTTTGTTTATTTTTTATATTTTCATCATTAGTTCTAATTAGCAAGAAATCACTTGATAAGTGAGTAAACATATTTTTTTTTTTTACTTTATCATAAAGCTCAATGAGTAAATCGTTATATAGTATTATAAATTTATTATTATTGGTTTATATGATGGCTATGCATTGCTATTTTCTATGTACGACTTCTCTGCTGTCATGCAACATTGACAAAGATTGAAATTAGTTGGAAACCCCAATTTGGCATGTCAATTTTCGACAACAGAAAATAAAAATCTATCATATATATCTTACAATAAATTTAGCTATTATCTTTTTTGTATTCCTATTCTGAATATTGAATTTGTAATTTTCTTGACCTATTTTAAATAATTCTAGATAACAATAATAATTATAAAAAACATATTGTATATATATGTGCAAGTAGCAAGTAGCAAGCGACCAACAACCTCTATTATTCATGGGGAAGGATATGCCCCCCAACATGTGCTATATTTATTAATTAACCTGTAAACAATCAATTTTGTTTGACTTAATTAAATATATATATATTTTCAGAAACAATTATAAAATACTATTACTTGTAGTAAATTGAGCAAGTATAGTTTAATGGGGCCGAGTTGCATACGTACATGCAAAAAGGTGCCTCTAAATCGACCTGGAAAATAAAAGTCAGTGTTGTCCCTTTTCATTATGCAAAACTAATTAGATAATTAACTTTTGAAAATGACATATGAAACAATTTCCTTAAATGATGATGTTACAACCCCCGGGCCAAAAATATCATTATTCACTTCAAATTTATATTATGAAACAAAAATTGTTTGGACTTAGTTTGTTGGACATATGAAAAAGAATCCTTGCCAATATTAATAGTTTTTTTTTTAAATTGTCAGATTATGATTATTAATTCAGGTTAGTCGGTCTTCTTAGTCCACGAATTTTCACATGTAACTTGCAAAACTCATTTAGTATACGGATTTTGAGTTTTTTTCCAATTTCAACTAGTATAACAAAGAATAACCCTTAATTACGTAACAGATTAAATGAAAATTTCAGCTCATATTTCATAATTTAGTTACATAACCATTACCAATAACTCTAGTTATACATATATATATATATATATGTATATAATTTATAACTACATGGAAGAGACACATAAGTAAAGTAGTAAACGGCATATAGATAAGGGTGCTGTTCGTTTCTGCGTTTAGACGCTGCATCTGGATGCAATATCCAGATGTTGTTCGTTTGTGATCAATTATGAACTGCATCTGGATGCGAAAATTGGATGCAGAATCAATTGCATCCAAAATAATTGGATGCAACTCAAACTTGAGTTTGGATGCAACAACTGCATCCAAACGATCAAAAGACCAATATACCCTTATTCAAAAATATATTTAATCCCTTTACATAAACAAT
>OVAF01001955.1:1846-16107 GCA_900406245.1 Odontarrhena argentea | reverse complement strand
TTTTACCCCTTACGTGATCCCGCAGCTTTATGGCATTCCTTTCCTTGAATATATCAGTAAGTGGTATCTCTACCTTCTTTTGGTGCTTGTTGATGAAGAAGATTCAGAAATTCTATACATGTCCGACCCTGGTCACTCCGGATATGGATTCTTAAAGAGAGTCATCTTTCTGCTACAAATCAAGTGTTCTCGTTTGAGATAGTTTACTCCTCCTTAATGGATCACTTTGTTTAATGACGTCTTTGTCTTCTACTTTCAACTTGTAATAAACACAGCTGTGTGGTTACTATTTGTCCCTCCTATAATCAACTGTTTGCATTTTTGTTGTTCCATTAATTTCTTGACCACTCTGCTACTCAATTAAAATTACTCTCCGAATCATTTCACTGGGAGATCTAGGTTTCACTTTATAAGACATTGTGTTAATGAAAATCAGACAGTAACAAGAAGCGAGTTACTGGACTATGTATATATCAAATGTTCNATTTTTGTGCAGTTGGTAAGATTAGAGTTGAAACTGGCTAAAGAGTAAAAATCAATACAATAATATTTTGCAATTCAAATGAGTAAAATGATCAGGAGCCACGACTCTAGCAAACTCCATAGCATAAAGACAAAACAACCCCTCGTAATCAGTACCAAATCTCACTGCACACTCGTACAGAGAGCTCGAATTATGCAAGGGTAGAACCGTAAACTCAAAGAACGATTTAAATTAATAAAACAAAACAATCCGAAAAAAACAAGGACCGTCCTTTTCCAGTGAACGATACAAGATAATCTCTCTATCGATCTCTACGCCACTCCGATCAAATATTTTTATGTCACCAGAAAACTTCAATTTCTGATTCTCAAACTTTTCAATTTTTTCACGAATTGCATCTCCAGGTGATTTTTTTGTTGAATTTTTAGGTTTGTGGGTGGAATCGTCATACGATTTGTTAGGGTTTGAGCTTTATTTGGTTGCGGTTATTTGAGGTTTTGTTGTTAGTTTCAAGTTTCTTCTGCGATTCAATCTTTCGATTTGTGAATTTTGGAGGCTGGTTTTATACGATTGTGATTGAAATTTTGGTGTTGGAATTTGATTTGTGTGGAGAGGATTTGTTAGGGTTTTTGCTTGATTTGTATGTCTGCTTTGTTGTTTATTTGAAGTTTCTTTTTGGATTCAAGTTCTTCTAGTCCTTTGGAGTTGTGATTTCTGGAGTTTTTTTAGTGTGTTGGAAGCTGATTCGTACGAATTGAGATTGATATTTGATTTTGTGGTGGCGATTTTGTTGTTAGTTTCTTAAGTTACTTCTGGGATCCAAGCTTATTTGGTGTTTTGTATTTGTGACTATTGGAGTTTTTTGCGTGCTGGAGATGGATTGGTATGAATTGAATTTGAATTTTTTTGTAGAGGATTGCATGTTTGATCTTCGTTTCAATGCGCTACGTTTGTTTGTTATATGAGTTTTCTGGATCTCAACATATAGTTTTAGTATTATGGAGTCTTAACTTGTTACTATGTTTAGCCTTTTTGTTGTGATAAGGAGTATTAGGTTTGTAGATATAGTGGAGTCTACTATTGTTACTTTTTTCTTTTGTGGTTGTTGTATTTTATAATTTAGTAATAAAGGGGATTCTCTATGATGCAGGTGCTTTTTAATTTGACTAAAATATGTCGAATTATCAAGGGGAGGAAGCTGAGTATATGTATGATGTAGACGATGAAATGGAAGATGTTGATGATGATTTAGATGAGGAGTTTCGTGGCGATGACATGGCTGCATCTGATTCCGACGTCGACGAGTTTGATTATTCAGTAAGTATGCCTAAGTGTAATGTGAATTCGTAAATCAGAAATGAGATTTTCTGCGGTTTCTTACTGTATTGTTTGGTTTTCAGAATAATAAAATAGCTGATACTTCAGCTGATCAAGCTAGGAAAGGGAAAGACATCCAGGGGATTCCTTGGGACAGGCTTAGTATTACCAGAGAGAAATACAGGCAAACTAGACTAGAACAATATAAAAATTATGAGAATGTTCCAAATTCCGGGGAATCGTCAGGGAAAGTAAGTCTTCCGTTTTCTAATTCTTAAGTCGTTGTCAACTTTGTTTCACTTATGCTGGTCTTAACTGTTACATAATCATTTGCTCAATGAATACAGGATTGCATGGCTACCCAGAAAGGGGCCATTTTTTATGATTTCTGGCGGAATACACGATCTATCAAATCAAGTATTCTTCATTTCCAGGTTATCATTGAAAGATATCTCTCTCTTTTTTTTTTTTTTTTTTTTTTTTTTTTTTTTTTTTTTTTTNTCTTTCTTTTTTTTTTTTTTTTTTTTTTGTCATTTAATCTTCTTGTTCGAAATTTAGTCCATGTGTCAGTTAAAAAGCTTCTATGTGAACATCTAAATAAAAGTTGTTTTCTTATTGTAGTTGAGGAATTTGGTTTGGGCGACTTCTAAGCACGATGTTTACGTTATGTCACAATTTTTGGTGAGCCATTACTCTACTCTGACATCCGCAAAGCATGATGTTCTCAATGTTCAAGGTCATGTTGCCCCATCCGAGGTTAGTTTCTTCCATGATGATGAAAGATCCTTCTTTAAAAATCTACATAAGTTAATGGCAAGTTTTTTTTCTTGTGATGGGTACAGAAACATCCTGGAAGTCTGTTGGAGGGATTTACAAAGACTCAAGTGAGTACACTTGCCGTGAGAGATAAATTTTTAGTGGCTGGCGGATTCCAAGGAGAACTTATATGCAAGGTAAGCTTTAGAGTTTTACAAAACATGGATCTCACAACCATTATATGCAATATAATGGAGGAACTTCATCTGTTTCCTCATTCATTCTTTTCAGCATCTAGATAGACCTGGTGTGAGCTTTTGTTCACGTACAACTTATGATGATAATGCTATCACCAATGCTATTGAGATTTACAACAAACCCAGGTTTTTATATCCCTTCTACTTGAGGTAGTTTTCGCCAAGTTGTGCAACGTACAGCTTCTAACCCCCTTTTGGTGTCTGTCTGTCTGCAGTGGGGCGCTTCATTTTACTTCCTCGAATAATGATTGTGGAGTCAGAGATTTTGATATGGAGAGATACCAACTTGTTAACCATTTTCGATATCCTTGGCCAGTAAACGTAAGTCCCTACTTGTTTCTTAATTCTTGGCTTTTGCTTTGGCTTCATCCGACCTGAAACAATTGTAGCAGTATGTTCAAGCTGAATCATATAACGATAATGGGTCATTTTTATTCTACAGCACACATCTTTGAGTCCTGATGGTAAATTATTGACGATTGTGGGAGACAACCCGGAAGGCCTTCTGGTAGACCCCAACACGGGAAAGGTATACTATCTCTCTGTTTAAGTATCTCTGGACTGGATAAAATATGTTTTCGTAACTGATGTTTGAAATTTTGGACAGACATTGGGAACGCTAGCAGGACATTTGGACTTCTCCTTTGCATCAGCGTGGAACCCAGATGGGGTCACTTTCTCCACAGGAAACCAAGACAAGACCTGCCGGGTTTGGGACATCCGTAACTTGTCTAAATCCGTTGCTGTCTTGAGGGGTAACCTTGGAGCAATCCGTTCCATCCGCTACACATCCGATGGTAAATACATGGCCACAGCTGAGCCAGCTGACTTTGTCCATGTCTATGACGTTTCAAACGGATATGAAACCGAGCAAGAGATCGATTTCTTTGGAGAAGTCTCGGGAATATCCTTCAGCCCCGATACAGAAGCACTCTTCATCGGCGTTTGGGACCGCACTTACGGTAGTCTACTCGAGTATGGCCGCAGACGCTATTACTCCTACCTTGACTCATATCTATAATCAGCCGACCTATCAGCGGAATAAAAAGAGCGCAAGCGCATACTCCACTCTCTCGTGGCTTTGTAAACTGAGAAAACCCGACCAAAAAACATAAAAGTATGATCGTTCTCTAATGGTGTAAATGATATATTGTTGTACGAGTACTAGGATTATCCTAGTAGGATATGTCACGGAGAGTCGATTTAGTTAGTTGATTTTAATCTGTCCGAGTGTTTTGAGGTTCATGTATGTGTACATATGTGTTAAGCTCCGGCTTGAGTTTGCATTTGTCAACTAGATAAGTAAGAGACTACATGGTTCAAGACCCTAGCTCCTTATTTGGTTATTTGTCATTTGTAAGAACTCAGTTTGAACGTTGAGCTGATCCTGTGTTGCATTTCGACTGTTCATGGAATGTTCCTTTATTGAAAATATTTTTGTTGGATTTCACATGACTTCTCTTGTATACGTGGGATTCTGGACAAAACAGAAACTAGGGACTTGTGAGAAACACAGACAAAACTACGAGGGCTTCAAAACAAATTTAGTTGTCTGAAAAATCACATAATCCAGAAAGAGCCAATGAAACAATGCCAAATCATCTACTCGTAATCGTATCCTCACAAACAAAATCTTCATCTTCTCCTTCCAACATCCAAAACAAAATCTGAGTTTGAGATCATAAATCTAAAACCACTCATTCACTTACACAGAAACTCTCCAAAGAGGAAGAAGAAATGGCGACAAGTGCATCTGCTTTGCTCTCACCACCAACATTCTCCACAGCAATCCCTCAGAAAAACCTCAACTCCATCTCCTTCAATGGCCTTCGTCCTCTCCGCCTCGGTGGCTCCTCCTCCTCAGCCTTACCAAAGCTCTCCACCACCACAAGAAGATCTTCCTCCGCCGTCGTGAAAGCCGAGCTAAGCCCTTCCGTGGTCATAAGCCTAAGCACAGGTCTTTCACTCTTCCTTGGTAGATTCGTCTTCTTCAACTTCCAGAGAGAGAACGTAGCGAAACAGGGTTTACCAGAACAGAACGGAAAAACCCATTTCGAAGCTGGAGATGATCGTGCTAAGGAGTATGTTAGCCTCTTGAAATCGAATGATCCGATTGGTTTCAACATTGTTGATGTTCTTGCTTGGGGTTCTATTGGACATATCGTTGCTTATTACATCTTGGCTACTTCTAGCAATGGTTACAACCCAAGCTTCTTTGGTTGATTTGGTTTATGCATATGTTTGACTTGTATCGCAAGCTATTTAATCTATTCTCCATCTTCTTCTTGTTCCTCTCTTGTTTTTTTTTTGAGCTTTGCAACTAATATCTCAGAACAAAAAGTTATTAAATCTACAAAAGCCTATTAAGTCTAAGCTATAACCACAAAATTGAAGTGATAGAAAAAATAAAGTTAATTTCATGATGGTAAGAATACACATTTTTAGGGTGCAAGTTTTAAACCAAGTGGAAGAAGAAGGATGAATTGGAGCACCATCATTAACTTGGGTTGTGTTTTTGTGGGGTGAGTCTGGAAACTAGAAAGCACATTTTCTTTGATTGTGCATATTCATCAGAAGTATGAGGTAATCTTATAAGTTTGATCACAGAGGTGGGTGGCTCAAGAGTAGATAAGTTCCTACTCAGGTATGTTTCTAAAGGCACACTCTATAACATTTGGAGAGAAAGGAATTGTAGAAGGCATGGAGAAGATCCAATTTTTCCNAGTCTGGAAACTAGAAAGCACATTTTCTTTGATTGTGCATATTCATCAGAAGTATGAGGTAATCTTATAAGTTTGATCACAGAGGTGGGTGGCTCAAGAGTAGATAAGTTCCTACTCAGGTATGGTTCTAAAGGCACACTCTATAACATTTGGAGAGAAAGGAATTGTAGAAGGCATGGAGAAGATCCAATTTTTCCCTCTGTTAACTCTAATTTTATTGATCAACTTGCGAGAAATAGAATCAGTTCTATAAGGAGACAAGACACAAGGATGGAGGAAGCACTGACAACTTTTTTTGCAGCAAGATTTGATTGAGAGTCTAGCTTTTCTCGTTTCCAAGGAGTTTTGAAGTTTCTGTAGTTTTTCAATAATTCAATAAATTTACATTTTAATTAAAAAAAAAAAAGAAGAAGTTCATTTCAGGTATAAATTTGCCAAAAATGTTGCATACGTGGCCAATTTTACAACTTAATATTGAAATTAATGGGTTACTGAAACACATAAACAAAGATGAAGNTTCTCGTTTCCAAGGAGTTTTGAAGTTTCTGTAGTTTTTCAATAATTCAATAAATTTAAATTTTAATAAAAAAAGAAGAAGTTCATCTCAGGTAAAATTTGCCAAAAATGTTGCATATGTGGCCAATTTTACAACTTAATATTGAAATTAATGGGTTACTGAAACACATAAACAAAGATGAAGTTCTGAAAGTAAAGCAGAGAATTCAGTTTTGAAAAGAAGAGAAAGGGAAGAGTTAAAGTTTTGAAGAGAAAAGAGAATTTTGAGTGGACTAGGTCTCAATCACCACAGCATCAGCCTATCTCGACTTCTATCACCCCACTCGGTGCATCGGTATCCTCTGTATTAGCCTCACTATTCACTACAACAGCTGCCTCAATCACAATTGTAATCACCCCATTAGCAGCTGCAGCTATTAGAACAAGCTTCTCTGTTTGCAGTCTCGAATGATGCTACAGCTAACAGCTGCTACATTAGTTACAATATCTGCAACCGTGGTGGACGAGATGAGATGAAAGATCATTAGTTGACATGATTTTTGGGGTCTCTAGTTAATATTACAAACGCTCATCTAGTTAAACCGCTCGCCCATTACTACTTGATTATGCAAATATATTTAGTTTTACAAAAAATGTTATAGACTAAAGAAAAATACTTACAATAGCATAGCTTTAATTATTCAGCTCCAATGAAGAAAATTGGAAGGATGGACTACAACAACTTCTTCATTTTCTTGTACAAAGAGGTCATCTGAATTTCTTATGACAGAATGGACCAAACAAAGCATGAAACCAGTTGCAACACCAAGAACCAACCTTAGGAGGCAGTGCGTAAACCACAATGCCCCGAGCGAGCCAAGGATCAACCCTAGGATCACCACCCGGTCGCTAACATGTTGACCATACAATACCAAAGGACGGTCCCGGCAAAAATAAAGAAGCAACCACATGATTCCAAAGGAGAGAATAATTAGAAAAGCAGTTAGATCACCGATCAAGAAGAGAATGATGGAAGCAGCGGTCACGAGCGAGTAGTTAACCGCGAAGTGACGGGCGTTGAGGCTAACACGCGAGGCGGCTGAGGAGAAAGAAGTTGGAAAGTCGATTGAGCCTAATGCTAGAAACTCGGACCACCAAGGACGGTGGCTAGAAACAAAACCTATAAGATTTTGCATCGATAGCGAGATGACATCACTGAAGGAGAGACTCGTCTCCTCCACCGTGATTGGAAGATTCTCCGCCGGTGTTAACATCGCCGGACGTCAACTGTCAGGTCAACTAATATGTCCGAAATGTTGAACTGGCATGTGTAATAATATTAANTAATATTAATCATATATATATATATATATCATCATTATCGTCTTACAGAAAGTGGGAGCCACGTTGAAAGCTAATAACGGGCTAAGTAGTAATGGGCCGGACCAGTTCAAGGATAGGCCCAACAGTTTCGTCATTTGATGCCGTCCGTCTCTTGTTCGTCGAAACAAAGAGCAAGAGCTAGACGACGGAGTGAGCTATTGGAAACTTACCATTTTACCCCTCCTTCGTCAAGGTAACTCGCAGCTCTTCGTCTTCGTGTAGTCTTCAATTTCAGATGGGATTCGTAGAAATTTAGTTTCCAAGTTGCTTAATTGCTGAATAGTTTTGATGGGTTGTAGCCTTTTTGTGAATCCGAAGCTTGTGGTGAGTTTTGCGTTTTCGAATTTAGGTTTCTCGAGTCTGCATAGTTCCTTAGAGTTGCAGAGATGATGACGAAATATGAAAATTGGATTGAGCTTGAATATGAACTCTGTAGTTCTTCATTTCCGCACAAGTTTGGTTCGTAAAGCTTCTGGCTTTCTCTTCATTTCGAGGAGATTCTGTAATGGTAGTGTCAATGATGATGAAACCGAAGATCCCTTGAAGGTAACTTGGGAATCATCAGAGATGGATTATGGGTTGGATGAGGATTCAGCTACAAATAATAAAGATGAAAGCTTTGGTGGTGAGAAGGAGAAAGTCTCTGTTAGGAGAAGGTTTTTGGGGTGTGCTAAGCACGGTGCGTCTCGGGTTCTCGATACATTACAGCAAGATTGTCCAGGTTTCAATACGAAAGCAGCTTTAGATGAGTTGGATGTTAGAATCTCAGGACTTTTAGTGAGAAAGGTTCTTGTTGGGATCTTAAGGATGTTGAGTTTTGATAATAAGGTGAGGTGTGCTAAGTTAGCTTACAAGTTCTTTGTTTGGTGTGGTGGGCGAGAGGGTTTTAAGCACACGGCGGATTGTTATCATTTACTTATGAAGATCTTTGCGGAGTGTGGTGAGTATAAAGCTATGTGTAGGTTGATTGACGAGATGATTAAAGACGGTTATCCAACAACAGCGAGGACGTTTAATCTGTTGATATGTACGTGTGGTGAAGCAGGTCTTACGAGAGAAGTTGTGGAGCAGTTTATCAGATCGAAAACTTTTAATTACCGACCTTTTAAGCACTCCTACAACGCGATTCTGCATTCTTTGCTCGGGATGAAACAGTATAAGCTGATTGAGTGGGTTTACGAACAGATGTTAGATGACGGGTTTTCACCGGATGTTCTGAGTTACAACACTGTAATGTTTGCAAAGTTTAGGTTAGGGAAAATAGATCAGCTTTACAGATTGCTCGATGAAATGGTTAGAGACGGGTTTTCTCCCGATTTATACACATACAACATCCTCCTGCATCATCTAGCAACAGGGAATAAGCCTCTCGCCGCTCTTAATCTCCTGAAACATATGAGAGAAGTAGGAGTAGAACCCGGTGTGATCCATTTCACCACTCTGATAGACGGGTTGAGCCGAGCTGGGAAGTTAGAAGCTTGCAAATTCTTTATGGACGAAATGATGAAAGTTGGATGCACGCCGGATTTTGTTTGCTACACTGTTATGATCACAGGATATATATCAGGCGGGGAGCTCGAGAAAGCAGAGGAAATGTTCAAAGAAATGACGAAAAAAGGACAACTCCCGAATGTTTTCACATACAATGCCATGATCCGCGGGTACTGCATGGAGGGGAAATTCGAAGAGGCGTGCTCGTTGCTCAAGGAAATGGAATCAAGAGGCTGTAATCCGAATCTTGTAGTGTATAGTACACTAGTGAACAATCTAAGAAACTCAGGGAAGTATTTAGAGGCGCATGAGGTAGTCAAGGACATGATAGAGAAAGGACATTATGTTCATCTAATATCAAAGTTGAAAAAATACAGAAGAACTTAGCTTCCCATTTCTTGTTCTTTTTTTGCTTTTGTTTCAGTAGGCAATTTTGCAAAATCGAGTGAACAAATATAGTTCTCATTTTTCGATGATTGAAAGGAATTTTCCTATAATCTATACATAATGTTCTCGCACATGTTTGTATAGGTAGCACAAGCATCTGTTTCCAGAAATTAAAATAGCAAAAAAAAGAATTTAAAAATGAATCGTCGACAGCAGGGTTCGAACCTGCGCGGGCGAAGCCCAATAGATTTCAAGTCTATCTCCTTAACCACTCGGACATATCGACTCATTGTTATGCTATCAAATTAATTCAATATATATAATAAACCCATAGCCCAATAAAGGCCCATTAAATGGTAGTTAGAGCCTCTAGTTGACACTGAGGTTTCACTGACGACGCATGCCGCGTGGTTTCGTTAACAAGACGGTGAATTTTCTCGGAATCTGAAAAAGCCGATCAAATCTGAAGTAAAAACCGGCGAAGAATCTCTCAGTTTTCTTCCCGGAGAAGACGAAACTCAGAGGAGGACGATGATGTATTGTTGGTGAAGGGAGAATTTCGAAATTTATAGAGACATGTCAGCCGGAGAGTATAACGAAGATAGACATCTGTTACGAACCACCGACGGAGATGAAGTCGGCATTGGAAGAGGAGACATTGATCTCGATGTTGAATCTCAGTCTCCGGCGATTAGAAGTGGAACCGGAGGAGGGGGAGGAGTTAGAGATCTGTTTAAGCATTTAGATCGGAGATTTTCTCTCTCAGGACGTCGTTTAAGCTTGAAGAGAGTTGATAGAGAGAATCAGCATCATCAGCTTCCTTCTTCTTCTGCTTCTGCGTTTTCGATTGGTGGAGAAGAAGAAGAAGTAGAAGGTGATGGTGTTAGTAATTTACGTAGCGTTGATGATCGTGATTACCAGAATGATGAGTATGGTTTTGATGGTGTTCTTGGAGATAGTGCTCCACCTGAATGGGCTCTGCTGCTTATCGGTTGTCTTATCGGTGTTGCCGCCGGAATTTGTGTCGCCGGTTTCAATAAAGGGGTAAGATCGTAGATTCATGCATTAGATCTTGATCTGCTCCCATTGATTTTGTAGCTAATTCGATAATTTGATTATGGATTATACTGTTTGATTGCTGATTCAATAGAGTAGTGTTCTTGTTCTAGGTTCATGTCATTCATGAGTGGTCATGGGCTGGTACTCCAAATGAAGGTGCTGCTTGGCTTCGTCTACAGAGATTAGCCGATACTTGGCATCGGATTCTCCTGATTCCGGTTACTGGAGGTGTTATAGTGGGAATGATGCATGGTTTGCTTGAGATCTTAGATCAAATCAGGCAGTCTTCTTCGTCTCCAAGACAAGGAGTTGATTTTCTTGCTGGTATATTTCCTGTGATAAAGGCTATCCAAGCTGCTGTGACTCTTGGTACAGGATGTTCACTGGGTCCTGAGGGACCTAGTGTTGACATTGGAAAGTCTTGTGCCAATGGTTTTGCGCTAATGATGGAAAACAACAGAGAAAGGAGAATAGCTCTGACTGCAGCTGGTGCAGCTTCTGGAATTGCGTCTGGTATAATTAGACCCTACCTCTTCTCAATTGATATATGTTTTATTGAATTGTCAATGCATGGGCCAACAAGTAGCTGCCTACTCTAGTATATTGCTACCTCACATTAGTTTTGATTAATATATGTCCATTCTAAGTTCCTGGGGTCTTTAGGCTAACTCAATCTTTATGGCTTCTCATCCTTTTAGCTAACTCTCTAGTGTGAATGTACTATAGCCTACGAATGTGTCTATGGTTCTTAGACTCTAGAATTAGACAAAGCATTTTCCTGAGAGAAATTATTGAAAAATAGTTTACTTATGGCGATTTTGAAATATAATTGTGGGCAATGATGTTTCTTACTATAGATAGGAACACTGAGACAGGCACCACATGTCTTTGTTTTGCCCAAGCAGGAACATATTTCGCTCCACTTTGACTTTGTTCATAATTATATATCTGATTTTACTCAATCTTTATTTCTCTTTACAGGTTTCAATGCAGCAGTTGCGGGTTGTTTCTTTGCCATTGAGACCGTTTTAAGACCTCTACGTGCCGAGAACTCGCCTCCATTTACCACTGCAATGATAATTTTGGCCTCTGTTATATCATCGACTGTATCAAATGCATTGCTTGGGACTCAATCAGCTTTCACAGTCCCCTCATACGACCTGAAGTCTGCTGCAGGTATGTTTCTTTAAACTTTAAGTCCATTTAGGAACCTTCCAGTTAGTCTTGTGGTATGAACTTTAGTAGCTAAGGCTTTAGTGTCCTGAGGGTGATGGATGTGTGATAAATTAGTATATTGTTTATTAAAAGTAATGAAGAGAGATGTTTACTTACTTCAATGAGTTTTTGCCTATCAAATTCCCTAACATGCTTTCATTTGTCTCCAGAGCTCCCTCTGTACCTGATATTAGGCATGCTGTGCGGTGCTGTCAGCGTTGTTTTTGCCCGCCTTGTCACTTGGTTTACCAAGTCATTCGAGTACATCAAAGAAAAATTTGGTCTTCCTACTATTGTGTGCCCTGCATTAGGTGGTTTAGGAGCTGGAATCATTGCTCTCAAGTATCCTGGAATTCTGTATTGGGGGTTTACAAATGTTGAGGAAATCCTGCACACTGGAAAGAGTGCTTCAGCTCCTGGAATCTGGTTATTAGCTCAGTTAGCCGCAGCCAAAGTTGTGGCTACAGCTCTGTGCAAAGGCTCTGGACTTGTAGGTGGTTTGTACGCTCCAAGTTTGATGATTGGTGCTGCTGTTGGTGCTGTGTTTGGGGGTTCGGCTGCCGAGATTATTAACAGAGCTATTCCTGGTAATGCAGCTGTGGCTCAACCACAAGCTTACGCTCTGGTACTGTTTCCCTTTGTCACAGGACCTTTCTTCTGTGCAACTTTTTGTAATTTTAATGTTGTCCAATTCTATTGTTACGAAATTTGATTCAAAGATGCCTCCGTTTTTATATGATGCAGGTTGGAATGGCAGCGACGCTAGCTTCCATGTGCTCAGTTCCCTTAACATCAGTTTTACTGTTGTTCGAGCTAACTAAAGATTATAGAATTTTGCTTCCCCTCATGGTAAGTATTCGTCTTCCCATTCAGTTTAAGTGGTGCTTATGTAATATGCTGTAAAATTGCTTAGAGCGGGATATTCATGAAAATCCTCTTGGATTAACTCATATTACAATCAGAGCAGTGATGGCCTTCTCGAAACTATGAAATGGATTAGTTACCGTGTTCACTATGATTTTAGAGAGATAGAAACACTTTTGCTCACTTTTGGAGATATTTCTACATTGTGAGAATAATTTACTTAGTGCATTTTGGTTCATATTTTGATCTTGTATGTTCTTGATCTTATATCTCTGTCGCTTTCTGGTAACAGGGAGCCGTTGGTTTAGCAATATGGGTTCCCTCTGTGGCAAACCAAGGCAAAGAGAGTAATTCAACTGAAGGCCGCAACACAGGAAGAGGATACTCTTCCCTTTCACCTTCCGGGCGTAAAATAGATGGCGTTTGGAGACAGACGGATAATGCGGACTCCCTTGAGCTTACCGCAATAGAGAACCCTGAGAACAAATCCTTTTTGGATGAAGAAACTATTCTGGAAGATTTAAAGGTTTTACGGGTTATGTCAAAGAATTACGTGAAGGTTTCTCTAGGAACAACTCTAAGAGAAGCAAGAAGCATCCTTAAAGACAGCCACCAAAACTGCCTTATGGTAGTCGATAACGATGATTTTCTAGCAGGAATCCTTACACACGGTGACATCAGACGTTACTTGTCCAATAACGTCTCAGCAATCTTAGATGTAAGTAGTAAAACAAAACAATCCTCTCTAAATTACAAGTTGATAAAATTGTAACATTGGTTTGTCGCAGGAGGACACATGTCCGGTTTCTTCTGTCTGTACACGGAACATAACTTACCGAGGCCAAGAACGCGGTTTGCTAACTTGTTATCCAGACGCAACAGTCAGCGTAGCCAAAGAACTAATGGAAGCAAGAGGTGTGAAGCAATTACCTGTAGTAAAACGAGGTGAAGTAATTCACAAAGGGAAAAGAAGAAAACTACTTGGCCTTGTTCATTATGACTCCATATGGACTTTTCTCAGGTGAAAAACTGTTTTTACTTTTCACCTATCTACCTAACGGGCCCCTCTACCTAACCCAAATCCAAAGTTTAACTTTTTGGTTATGGTTTTAATCTTTTTGTTAACTCAGAGATGAAGTGAATCGAATGCGATCGATCAACGAGAGGAGAAAAGAAGAGGTTGGTACAAATGGGCTTTGATGGGTTTGTGACAATTTGGTATAGCTTTTTTCTTCGTCTTCTTCTTTTACAATTTTTGAGTGTCCAATTGTTTAGAAACGGAGAAAAACACAATCTTAAAAAATAATATTAATACCTAGTTTTCAAAATATTGTCCTCACCAGAGTAACACACATTTTATATCATATAATTAAAAGAAATCTAGTGAATTTTATATCATATAATCAAAAGAAATCTAGTGAAATAGATACTACATTTATTGGGTATATAGTCTTCTTTATTTCAAACCTTTGTATGGTACTGTTTACATTACTTTGACAATATGCTCGTCAAATTACTTTTCTCTTTTGCATGAATGTGATGTACAACTGTTAAATTAAAGTTATGAATCTAAAAAGCTTTTTTTATTATTATTATTATCTTGATGAGTAAATCAATCATATATACACAGAAGAATAAGATCCACAAAGATAATGTAATGAGTGATGATGGTCCCTTTCCCATTGATGATTATTCACTAAAAAGAAGAGTTAACAGTAGATTTGTTAAGAAAAGAGGGACAAAATTAATCAATAGTTGACTAATTGATTGATATGTGATTGAATTTGGTAGGTGATGTATGTAGAGGGTGTGACCCAATGATAGTATATA
>OVAF01001954.1:0-15945 GCA_900406245.1 Odontarrhena argentea | reverse complement strand
GGTGTGTATAAGCATTAATGAACCTTTGATCAACCACTGGACCAAAGGGGCTTTCACCAAAATCTCCTATTTACTGTTATGTTCTATGTTTCTTTCTCTCTTCTCTAATATTTTTATCTCTTAATTTTGTTCTAACATGAGAATATCATTTCTTCCAATAAGAGTGTCATCATGCTCTCTCACTTTATGAAGTTTCGATTCCAAAATAACTATTTTACGCGGGATAACTATATATATATATATATAACTGTACTCTTTTATTTTTTTGGTGAACATGTGAGCAAAATTATGCCATCGTTTATTTTTTTATTTTTTTTTTTTTGTTACAAATGAATAACAAAGTTAGGAACATACTAAAGTGGTATCTTTGGATTTTGGTTTGAATCCATTTCTTTCATGTTTACTCAACTTTATTCAGTTTTAAGAACATATTGTCAAAACTAAAATTTTTATTATTTTTCTTAATAGAAATATTTAAAAAATACTTTTTGGATTAATTATTATGGTTAAATTTATATTTTTATCTCAAAATTTTTAATAGACTATTTTCTGCCGTCAATAAATCATACAAACATACGATATATAAGCACTAGTCGGTTTTGGAACTTCCATGTATAGATAAAAAGATATATTACGATGCAAATATAAATGAAGAAAACAAACATATAGTTAGGTTAACAACTTATATAAGAAAGATCAGTAAAGACTACATAGACTAGTAACAATGCATGTGAGTCAGAAACTAGTAACAATTGTGTTATTGTTGGCAGCACATNGGCTTGGGGGGGGGGGGGTAGACGAATCACTCCGGATTCGAGGCGTAGATGTTGTTAATTTCAATGTATGAAGAATGTTTCACCCAAAATATCCTTGCAAGCGCACAAGCTCTCAAAGTAGTACTTAAGGAACGTATCCACATGGAAAGAGAACTACTACACTGCAAGTTTGTTGGATTCAAATCAAGTTAAGATAAAAAATATTTTTTTGTTTGTTTTTATTAAAATACTAATCTAAAATGCAGAAATAAAATCGATCCAAATGTTATATGTAAAAGGCGTTGGGAATAAGGAGATTCTTAATTTACAGGCACATATTAATTAGACTATTCAAGCCTTATGCACTTTATTAGTGGAATCTTCTTAGCTCATTTCCCTTCAAACATAGATCACATGACCTCAACAAAGAGGCAATGGTGATCTCTGCTAAGGAATCAGTATGTTAACCATTAGCATAGTGCTTAGGTTCGGCTCATATGAAAACAACTTATCACTTGCCATATCGATTGGATCTTCCACCCAATGGTTTCGTGGTGAAAAGAATGTAGCATGAACTGTTAGTTGTATCTTCTAAGAAGTTCTTAGTTGAAATATGCAATGATAAAGTTCTTTTAAAGGGCTTTGATCCCAAACTTATCTTCTAAGTCGTAAAACTATTTAAAAATGTTGATCCCAACAATCAACATGAAAAAGTGAACCATGATATATATATATATATAATTGATTATTGGATTATAACAAATTTTAAAAATTTATATGTTTATTAGCTAAACATGTATTATGTATTATATGCCGCACAATGCAATAATATACACATTTTTGTTATTTTGTTCTTTAATATGTATTTTTACAAAAAATTATTGTGAAATATATATTATTCAAAACACACATCATATAATTCATAAGAAATTGATTATGTTTTTTTCGTAAAAACTATATCGTTATGTTTTTCTAATTATTTGAAACTAAATGTATCAACAAAAAGCTACAATAAAACATGCATATGAATCAAAAATAAATTTGAACGTTGGTAATGGAAATATCAATGAATCAGATGACAGGATTGTGTTCATCGAAATTTCGGAGGATTTGCTGATAAAGAGTTGTGAAGATCCTATTTCTACTATTGTTGAAGAGATCTAAGGAAAAAATTTCAAAGGCTCGACTGAGTCAAAAGTTTTTCACGGACATATAAATTATAAGTCCTACGAACGAGAATGTTAATGGTATTAATAAGTTCAAGCTAAAGAAGTTACAAGGTAAAACCTTTTACTATATCTTTAATTTGTCTATTATGCTTTGTCATTATATAAGATAAAAACCTAAGTACTTATGCATGGTAATTTGATTACAGGTGGAAAAAGCATATTTCAGTTGTGATAGAATTTCACCAGCATCAAAATCATCGACAGAGCAAGCCAGTTATCTAAGCTAGTACTTGTCTACTTGAACATCGTTGAAGTTCATGGAATACCAAAGCATAATTTAAAATTAAAAGTTGGTGCTCCTGTCATGTGTCTTCGAAATATTGATCCTAAAGGGGGATATGCAATGAGGCTAGGTTGGTTATTACAAGGTTTGGTAAGAATACTAATCATGCAAAAATCATTTCATGGAATGATAAATTGATCAATCAGTTGGTTTTGATATCTAAAATGTATGAAACAGTTCCGCATGCAAAATTGCCATTAGAAATGCGTGGGAAACAGTTTCCATCACATTGACTTTCGTGACATTCAACAAGAGTCAAGGAAAATTGCTTGAACGTGTTGGTTTGTTCCTTTCTAAACCTGTATTCACTCATGGATAACTCTATGTTGCACTTTCAACAATCAAATAAAATACTCAAAGATGTGAAAATCGTCACATCAGTTTATTAACTAGTCGTGTTTTGCTTAAACACAGATTTATACTATTTGTGTGTTTAGTCTGATTCTTGCCTTACCATCTATTATGAATAAGATTAAATTGCAGAAATAACACACTCTCTCATGAATATTAGGTAAATAACACTTATAATGAGTCAATTGCAAAACTAGCAAATGTTGACTATTTTTGGGCTTGAACTTCCGATTATGCCCTTGATTTTTTTGCTTCACTCTCTTTTGAAAGTGATGTTTCAAGCTGATTTATTTAATAAAATTCCGTTTTCTGTTTTACCCAGAAATAGCAAGCTGATTTGCTCCTCCTCCTTTCTATAAAATATTTTGTAGTTGAGTATCTAATTTTGGCTGACATAGAAAATATTGAGTAGTTGACTTTTAGTGAAAACTGTGTATGGATGAAAAGTAAAACACGAAAACCATACCTCAAAATACAAAACATAGAGTAGTTGACTATTAGTGAAAACTGTGAAAGTGAAACACGACTACCCGAATTAAATAGAAAACACATAGTAGTTGACTATTCGTAGTTATCTAGAAAATTACACATAAATCATAGAGATAGAAGCTTCAACATAAGTTACATTCAAATTTATGTAAAATGAAAACTGTGTACGGATGAAAAGTAAAACACGACTACTCGAATTAAAATAGAAAACACATAGTAGTTGACTAATAGTAGTCGTTTCGAAACATTACACACATAAATCCTAGAGATCAAATCTTCAACATAAGTTACATTGAACATAAGTCACATTCAACATAAGTCGTCTACGAACATTACAGACATAGAGATTTTCTTCAAAAGTTAAAATAATTACAACAAAATAGTTAACTATTAGTAGTCGTCTAGGAACATTACAAACGTAGTTCCTAAACAGAAATTCTTCAAAAGTAAAAATCGTGAAAAGTAGTTGTCTAGTAGTAGTCGTCTACGAATTACATACATATATTATTCACATAAAATTCTTCAACCGTAAACATCAAAACATAAAAGTAGTTGACTACTAGTTGTCGTCTACGAATATTACAGACATAGATCTTAAACATAAATTTTTCAAACTGTAAAAATAGAACCATAAAAGTAATTGCCTATCTACGAACATTACAGACATAGGTCATAAACATAAATTCTTCAAAAGTAAAAATTGACACAAAAAAGTAGTTGACTATTAGTAGTCGTCTATGAACATTACAAAGACAGATCCTAAACTGAAGTTCTTCGAAACTAAAAATAGAAACAGAAAAGTATTTGACTATTAGTAGTCGTCTAAGAACATTACAGACATGGATCCGAAACAGAAATTCTTCAAAAGTCATACTGTTCCTCACCCCTATTGAAATTCTTCAAATGATGTTGAAGTAGTTGAGGTTGAAGTAGGTATTGACCTTGATCCTCTGGCCATATGGTTCCTCACCCCTATTGAACAATAACCTCTCTCGTAACTGGCCTTCCATTCCACAAATCCTAATAAATAAATAAAAAAATTGGAGGAAATAGTAAGATGTTGCAATTACACAGGATAGAAGAATACTGAAAGATGACTATCGAAGTAAATAACTACTTAAGAATGACTATCATCGAATATATATGGATACTGTTGAATATTGACTATCTTGTATATAACTATTAGATGTTGTTTAGTGAAGTAGATAACTATTCCGACAAACCACGCAAAATCAGAGATGAAATTGGGGGAGGGTATAGGGGATTTCAATGTAAATCGAAGAAGTTATGCGAAATTAAGGAATAACTGTGAGAAATTGAGAAATCAAAGAAGAAACCTAGGGTTTGGGTTTGAGAAATCGGAAAAGAAAAGTATTGGAGGTTGACTATTGTAGTAGATAACTACTCCCAAATTACTACTACCCAAAATGACCCCAAGCAAAAAATTAACAAAACAAGACACGAACCAGAGATGAAGAAATCTAAGAAGAAAACTAGGGTTTGAATTTGGAAATCAAAAGAATAAATTTGAGAAAAATTGAAGAAATTGAACTATGAAGACATCTAAAACGGGACAGACTACATTTTGTCGGGTTCAAAGAAATAAATCAAAACAAAATTGAGAAATCGAAGGAATAAATTTGAGAAAAATTGAAGAAATTGAACAAAATTGAAAAAATCAAACACATGCTACATTGGATGGGGTTTAAAGGAAGAAATCAAAACGAAATTGAATGAATCAAACACAGTTACACAGAGATAGAAAGACTTACCAGGCCAAGGAGGTTGAAAAGGAACGCTGAACTCAAGGTCTTGTAAGAGTCGAAAATGGTTTGACTAAAAATCACGAAGCGAGAGAAAATATTGAAGAGGGAGAGACCAAATAGGAGAATTAGATGAGAACTAGATTTTAGGAAACAAATATTTTGTTGGAGAAAATTGGGGAAGTGCAACGGTTTGAATGATTTAAAAAAAAAAAAATATGTCAATCAACGGACACATAAAGTAAAGTATGCAAAAGTAAAGTGTTATTGACTCATCTTAGCAATCACATTTTGATTAAAAAATTAATATGTCAAACATTTAATTTTGTAGGCAAAAAATGTTATTTCTCCATATTACTCTATAAAACTAAAAGACCATAAATTACTATAGCATTCATTAGCTCGGTATCACATCACATTAACACAAACCGTACAAAGTCCCACAACAACAATATTCCAATTAATGGAATCATTCACCTCAGCTAGTAATGAGTAACATAGTCCATTAACCCAACCTTTTCCCCCTAATTACAAGAAACTAGAAGTTAATTCCGAACTTATTAGGGATTTAAGAGCTTGTGAAAGGAAGAAGTATCTGGCGATCGAGAAATTATCTTGTCTGCCCAATCCCTCTTAATCTGGTACGTTCTTCGATCCTCTCTTCATCTCTAGCCGGGATTTTAATCGTCGACCAAAATATTCTGATTGGTGTCACTGTTCCGCTTGGAGAGCGGAAAATCGTCGGGATTTTAATCGTCGACCAAAATATTCTGATTGGTGTCACTGTTCCGCTTGGAGAGCGGAAAATCGTCGGGATTTTAATCGTCGACCAAAATATTCTGATTGGTGTCACTGTTCCGCTTGGAGAGCGGAAAATCGTCGGGATTTTAATCGTCGACCAAAATATTCTGATTGGTGTCACTGTTCCGCTTGGAGAGCGGAAAATCGTCGGGATTTTAATCGTCGACCAAAATATTCTGATTGGTGTCACTGTTCCGCTTGGAGAGCGGAAAATCGTCGGGATTTTAATCGTCGACCAAAATATTCTGATTGGTGTCACTGTTCCGCTTGGAGAGCGGAAAATCGTCGGGATTTTAATCGTCGACCAAAATATTCTGATTGGTGTCACTGTACCGCTTGGAGAGCGGAAAATGATGTTTCTGGTTCAAAAGCAAGTTCCTCTATGCACCTATCTGAGGAAAAGCTGCACACAAAGTGTTTGTCAAAATGCCATAACCAAACTTATTAATATATGTACATTGGTTGGTGTTATCTTGCGACCTAAGGTGGACTATTTCTAAAAACTTTGTGGTTCTCTGGTTTAGATCATGTCACTCAATTCATACCATCTTGTGTGTAAAGCTGTCTGAGTTTCTTAATTATAGCACAGTTGGGTCTGTAAGATCGACTTGATGGATTGCGCAGAATCTTAGGTCCCAAATGTGTGTGTTAGAGGTCATATTATGAGAGAGAGGTATGGGCTGCGACATGTGTTGTTCTTGTTAGAGGGCTTCTGGTACAGTAAAAAGAGAGATATTTTAAGGTTTAGACGCCAAGCTATTCGGGATGAGTGTAGATATGTTGCATTGTATTTTCCCAGATCATTTCTGATTGATGCTTGTGTTGGAATTTTGGTTATGGCTAAAGTGTGTTTTTTTCTTGATCTTTCGCATAGAAAGAAGATCCCTGTTGGTGGTTACGATGTCTAGGCAGAATCAGTTATTTACATTGCTTAAGAGAAGGTTTCATTCACTGTCTAATGATGCCCCAACGGAGACCTTAAGAAAAAAGATAATTGATTTGCGAAAAAGTAAGAAGCGGAGGAACCCAATAAAGAATCAGTTTCTAGTTGAAGTTCCAGAATCAAGATCGTATTTAGACACAGCAACAATGCCAATGTTCCTCGCAGTGGTTGGTATTGCATTGTTTGCAAAGGTGTTAATGATGGTAAGCTTTCCTCTATAGCCAAGGCACCCAAAAAAACAGTATTTGTGAGTGTCTTTCTTGTCAATGACCTTAGTAGGTATTAAGCAGGTGCTTGAGCTGTCACACTGCTATATGCTCTGTCCTTTAGATTAGAGTGGAAGTGGAGTCATTGCTGATTCTCATTATTGGTTTGTTGCCAGATTGATGATTCGAAATCCCAAGAAATGATTGAACGTAAGATAAAAAATGCACCAGCAGGGCAAGGCACGGTGCGGATGCTGGAACGTGAGGAGTGGGATGAGTTTAGAGAAGTGAGGCCGAGAACCCCTTTTGAGTCCAAGCTTGCTCGCCCCAATGCACAAATAAGAACTGGAGAACCTCTGCGCAAGGTAAAGCCTCTCTCTATTCAATCATCAGACCTTACCACATATACATATACCATCTGATGATGAGACATTGCTTGTTTCCTTTTCATCAGGATGACTTGAAGAACTGGACGATAGACGTGCTAACAGATGCATTTGCTCGAACGGAAGAAAGTGTTCGTCGTGGTTCCAGTTAATATAGATTATGAGAATGTCATAGTCAATAACAGTTGTTATGTAAAAGTGGCTGTCTTTGTTTCATGTATAATTTGTGTTTGGTTCATTGAAACTTTAATCCTTCATGCTGAGAGCTAAAGAATGATTTGGTCTTGTGTCACTCAGCAGTTGATTATTTTAGGCTAAACTAGGATTAATTCAAGGTTTTGACAACAAAACTGTCGGCTTACCCGCAATTTTAGGCAACGTGGAAGCTGGAAAACTAATTTGGAGCCTTGTGTGTCACAAACTACGAACAAAAGAGCATCCACGTGTCCATCCATTCGACGAGTAACACGTGTCCTTCCGTGCCCGCGAATCATCATTCCTGGGTTGAAAAATTCGGACACTTTAACTTTACCCGGAATCCGAAAGTCCTCAAGAAACTTCTTCCGTTGATCCGATCGTCTTTTTCACACGATTCTTTCCTCGATCGAGACTTGTGTTTGTGTTATGGAAGATTCTGGGGGAAATCGTATGGAGAATTCTCAAAGCAGTGAATACGGACTCTATGGAGTCGTCGGAGGTGTGATCGTGGCTTTACTTGTACCACTGTTGCTCTCCGTTCTGTTGAGCGGGAGCAAAAAGGGTAAGAAGAGAGGTGTTCCGGTTAAAGTAGGCGGTGAGGAAGGTTACGCGATGCGCCATGCGAGGGCTCCTGATTTGGTGGATGTTCCTTGGCCAGGAGCCACAACCATGGCTGCCTTGTTTGAGCAGACTTGTAACAAGTACTCTACAGAACGGTCGCTTGGGACAAGAGAGTTTATAGACAAGGAAACCATCACCGGTAGTGGTGGCAGGAAGTTCGAGAAGCTTCATCTTGGGGAGTATAAGTGGCTAACTTATGGCGAGGTTTTTGCCCGTGCTTCTAATTTCGCCTCTGGCCTTGTCGGTGTTGGTCATAATATTGATACCCGTGTCGCCATCTTCTCAGATACTCGAGCTGAGTGGTTTATCGCCTGTCAGGTTCATATCATCACCTGATGCTGCTGTATTGTCTTTTGAGTTCCCTTGAATTTGTTATGGATTTTCGTGTTTTCAAACTCCAGGGATGTTTCAGGCAGAGCATAACCGTTGTTACTATTTATGCCTCTTTAGGAGAGGAGGCTTTAATTTACTCACTCAATGAGGTTGGTAGGAATGTCTTTTATTACTAAACCTTGGTGCTAGACCTCTGACTCATTGTATATTTCTGTTGACAGACCTGTGTATCAACCCTCATATGCGACTCCAAACAATTGAAAAAGGTGTCTGCCATTGTATCGAGCTTGAAAACTGTCAAGAACATTATTTACATTGAAGAAGCCGGAGTAGATGTTGCTTCTGATGACTTTAATAGTCTCGGTGACATCACTGTTATGTCCATCTCTGAAGTTGAGAAAAAAGGGCAGGCCACCCCTGTTGAACCGAGCTTACCTTCAAAGAACGGGATTGCTGTTATAATGTTTACCAGTGGTAGTACGGGACTACCAAAGGTGCGTTCGACTATGTTTTCTATATTCATTATCTGTGTTTCCAAATGCTATTTAGTTCTGTCCACCTACATAGCTTACTGGCGTCCCATTATTTCTTAATAATTATAATTTACTTCCCTTTAGCCATCTTTAACAACAAGTTTTTCCATGCTAGTGACTTGTTTGTTAGTATAACATTTGGCTGCTAAATTACCGATACCTCTATCTAGTTTTTATCCCCTAACCTTATACTGTGGGTGTTCACTCAGGGAGTCATGATTACCCATGGCAATCTTGTGGCAACTGCTGCAGGAGTTATGAAGGCGATTCCAAAGCTGAATACCAAGGACACTTATATTGCATATTTGCCTTTGGCTCATGTGTTTGAGCTTGAAGCTGAGGTATGTTGCTCTGCTGTGCATTTTCTCTCTGTCTCTAGCTGCTACTACATTTTCTTTCTTACTTTCTAACTAGATCACAATGTGGTTTGTCAGATTTTTGTCTTTATCTCAGGTTGTGCCATTGGTTATGGCTCAGCACTGACTCTAACTGATACTTCAAATAAAATAAAGAAAGGTACCAAAGGAGATGTTTCAGCGCTAAATCCAACTGTCATGACTGCAGTTCCGGCTATCCTGGATCGTATACGAGAAGGTGTCCTTAAAAAGGTACGATATTTATTAGAACGAGGCTATGTATGTCTGTTCATTTTACCAGACTAACTGATAGCATACATAATCTAGGTTAATGATAAGGGAGGGATGGCAAAGACCCTCTTCAACTTTGCATACAAGCGCCGATTAGCTGCTGTGGATGGAAGTTGGTTTGGGGCCTGGGGTTTGGAGAAAATGTTTTGGGATACTATAATCTTCAAGAAAATACGTGCCGTGCTTGGAGGGCACATCCGATTTATGCTCTGTGGAGGGGCTCCTCTGTCTCCTGATTCGCAACGCTTCATTAATATCTGCATTGGGTAAGAGATTAACTATGTTTACTGGCATAAGTCTGTGTTTATTTGTTATTTGCTTGTCTGTTTTCATCTTTGCAACTACGCAAATGTTTGGGGAGTTAGTTTGTCCTGACTATAATTCTGCATTGATTTCTGTTAGGGCTCCCATCGGTCAAGGATATGGGTTGACTGAAACATGTGCTGGAGCTACGTTTTCTGAATGGGATGATACTGATGTTGGACGTGTGGGACCTCCACTTCCATGCTGCTACGTTAAGGTTTGCAGTCAAGTTTTAATCAGCGTGATGTGGTAACTATGTGTAAAGTTTTTGTAATCATGAGTGACGAGGTTCATCAATTCTTTTCTTGCAGCTTGTTTCTTGGGAAGAAGGTGGCTACAGAGTTTCAGACAAACCGATGCCTCGTGGGGAGATCGTGGTAGGTGGTAACAGTGTAACAGCTGGTTACTTCAACAATCAAGAAAAAACTGATGAAGTTTACAAGGTAAAGCGTGTTGCTGCCCAGTCTTGTTTGTACTCGGGATCTTGGCTGCTCCAATTGCTGCAGATTTCTGTGGATTAACGTGGGATTTTCAGGTTGATGAGAAGGGGATGAGGTGGTTTTACACAGGAGATATTGGGAGATTCCACCCTGATGGATGTCTTGAAGTTATCGACAGAAAGAAGGATATTGTTAAACTTCAACACGGGGAATATGTATCCCTTGGAAAGGTTGACCTATGAACTAAGATTATAAAATGAGAGTGGGTGATAATATCTCCTCATGCTCTTACATTGCCTGGATCATATTTGTACAGGTGGAGGCAGCTTTGGGTTCATGCAATTACGTTGAGAACATCATGGTGCACGCAGACCCAATGAATAGCTACTGTGTAGCTCTTCTTGTTCCTTCACGCGGAGCATTAGAGAAATGGGCAGAGGAAGCTGGAGTTAAACACAGTGACTTCGCTGAGCTGTGCGAGAACGCTGAAGCAGTCAAAGAGGTTCAACAATCCCTTTCCAAGGTATGTATTTCAGTAGCTGTCTCTGGTTTTCCACTTATGTCTGGTAAATCATGTATGTATTAAAAACGATATTATATTTTCAGGCTGCGAAGGATGCAAAACTTGAAAAGTTTGAACTTCCGGCAAAGATTAAGTTGCTGCCGGAGCCATGGACACCTGAGTCAGGATTAGTCACAGCTGCCTTCAAGATAAAGAGAGAGCAAATAAAGGCCAAGTTTAAAGATGAACTCCACAAGCTGTATGCCTAAAATTTCTCTTATACTTATGATACCTCATGTATTCCAGTTTGACTTTCCAGATTTCAAAATATCTACAGTGAACTTGAATCATAATCAGTTTGCCTACCCTTTTCTAATAAAATATTTATGATTCCAATTCCATCAACAATGGAGGTATACAAAAGAGTACATCACTGTGGTACTGAATCTGAAGATATGCAATGAGCTGAAGCAGCATATGTTCATTAAAGTCATCATTAGCATTCCTTCATCATAAATTCGATGGTCTCTGAGATTTGTCCATGGGATTTTGGACAAATCTAATCCTCTTGCTATCGAGCGGCAGCAAACATTGGTTTCGCTATTAATTAGACTCAGATGATGCGGGATCTGTGGGAGCTGGTGTCTCTGACAATGCTGGTCGTAGGAGAAGATACAAAGAAGGTCCCAAGAATGGAACAACTGATACTGGTAAAAGCCAACGGCCTTTATCAAACCTGGAAAAGAAGCTGTGTTTAGGGAAACGGAACATTTTCACGTAAACAATGTAATTCGATACATATATATGAAGCTCACCAGTTCCGGGTGGTCATGTCATTGTAAACCCAGAACGGAGCAAATGCAGATAGTAAACAGAAGTCAAGACTTGTGACATGAATCTGCATTTTTCCGAGATGTCAAATGAGTAAAAGACGATTTCATTTCGGGAAGATAAGTATATAGGGCTTACGAATTTGCTCTCTCGAAAATACTGATAAAACTCCTGCCAGTCACTGGCATTACCAACTAGTGCATAGAGAAATATACCAAGTCCTGCAACAAGAGCTACCTGAAGCATAACCAGTATCAAACCCACAGTAGAAAGACGAGAATTATAAGCAGACTAATGAATGAGAAACCCTTCTTCTTCTGAATTGAGTGATAATATAGTTGAAAATTTCAAATCTTTTACCCCAGCAGTAACTTTTGATTCGAGAAACTTCAAAGGCCATTGTCCCAGTTCAGCCTCTGAAACAGGAGGAGAAGGAGGATTCCAAAGGGCAAAATAGGGCAGCAAAGCGTAGAAGCCACCAAAGAACGAAAGCACAACGAAAGGCCAAGCTGGGGTTTTACTGTGGAATCACAGTTAGTGCCACAGCTAAACCAAGGAGTAAAGGAAAGGCATGGAAATGATGATACCTTCGACCTGTGGGAAGCAAGAGCATTCCGTAAACCAAAGGCCATAAACCCATGATGTACCATAACCCAACAAGGATCTGATTCATTCTAAATCCATCATCACCCTTCAAATTCAGAAGCTTTTTCAGAAAGTACAAGTCCTGTGTCTGCAATAAACCGGAAGTCACACCAAAAGTTGTAAATTTTAAGGATAGAGAAGAAGAAGAAGTTGCCGTACTGGTGTCTGATCAGGGGCAAGATTGAAGACATAGTACAAAAGCGCACCCCAAAGCGCGAAAAGCAATACCAAGCTCGTCCAATCTCTTCCTTCATTTTGAATTTCTGGATCTGGGTTGTTTAAAGAGCTTTTGCACACATGGAAGGTACTCTTCTTCTGGTATCTAAGGAAACCCCTATTGCGATGCACAATCCTATCGGAGTTGAGAGAAGGTGAAGCTCTTGTTTGTGTAATAACATTGCTTAGGGTTTTGGCTCGTCTATGTGGGTTTAGGGGAGGAAGAAGAGAGGAGTTGCAGGAGATAAGGTTAATGCTTTTCAACATTTTCTTCTCTTGCTCCAATTTCAAAAAGATAAGGTGATTTATATTGTTACTAGAAAATACAAGGATGGATTATCTATATCTCAAGTCTCAGCAGAGGTTGGAAGCCATGGAGAGGGGAGATCAATGCCTTTCCAGTAGCTCGGCATGCTTCTTCGTTTACTTACTACCACAGTTCAGCGATCCTAAAATTCTCGGGAAAATTCCATAAAAAATCTTGTAATATATTCGGATAAACTATTTAATAATTAATACCTGAATTTTTGTAATGCTCTTGTTACTACTCAAATTAATTTTTTTTGTTCATTTTAGTATATAAATTTTTAGATTAGTGCCCAATTAACAACCTCGACTTAAAGGACAGTTAAAAAACGTTTTCTTCACATTTTTTTTAACATTAAAATATTAATTCTTTAATCCAAAATAATAAAAAATTGTCCAAAAATCTTAAAAAACTCTTTAAAAATCATCAAAAAGAGTAAAAAAATTCCAAAAATTAAAACATAAAATAAATTATATTTTTTAAAAAATGAATTATGAGTAAAAATTAAATAGTATATAAAAATTTTAATTCAAAAATTAAACGAAATTCGAGAAAACCCCCCAAAATTACAAAAGATAAAATTCCTAAAAAAATTATACAATTTAAGAGGAAAAATAATAGTTAAATTTTAGATAAAAATAAATTATAGTTTAGAATGTATTTTTTGAAAATATATGCAAATCAATCCCAAAATTTATAAGATTACAAAAAATCTTTAGAAATAAAAATTATTTTTCTGAAATTACAAAATTTTCAAAATTATATGTATTGATATTAGCTTTTTCTATATACATAAAATTCATAGATCAATCCAAAAATTTATAATATTACAAAAATGAAAATCAGAACTTTTTAAAATCACAAATTTTTTGAAACTCTTAGATATACATGGTTTCAAAATTCTATTTCCTAAAATTATTTTATGCACAAGTAGTCTTGGCCTAGTGGCAGATGGTAAGTCCACAGAAGGCTGACAATACCAGTGCACCCGGGATCAAGTCCCGTTCCCTGCAGTATGCGGGATTTGGTTATTGGGCCGGCCAGTTGTGGCCCAAACCGCTATTAATGTGTGGTTGATAAAAAAAAATTATTTTATTTTGTTACCAAAAATTATAGCTTAACTTTGTAAAAATTTATAATATCGAAAATTTTGATATTGGTTCAAGTGTTATAATATACACATTCCAAAATTAAAATAGAATTTAAGTTTGATCTTAGAATTTGGTAAATTTAAAGATTTTTTTATTTTTTATGCTTTTTAAGAAATTTATGATTTTTGGAATAAATTTTAATTTTTGAAATGGAAAAGTAATTTTTTGTCTAAAATTATATTTTATTTTTTCTTCAAATTTTTCGGACTTTAAAAAAGAAATTTGATTTTTTTAATTATTTTTATGAATTTCTGATTTATTATTATTTTATAATTATTTTAAAATATTTTATTATTAAAATAATAATAAACTTAACGGATGTTAAGTATCTGTTTCCTATATATGCAAATGGGTATACGATCAAGAGTTGGAGAATTAAAATGGACAAAATAATTTTTTTTTTTTCACAAAAGAGATGCAATCTTATTTCTCAAAAGCAAAAGGGAACAGAGAGCTCAACCCCAGAAACAGAGCAGAGAGTAAAAAACAAACTACTGCAACAAAAAAACCAAACTAAAAAGCACCCAGAAACAGGTCAAGGAGAAAAAACCAGATTAACATCAAGAAGCCACACCATAGTGGTATGTTGTCTCTTTGTCGAGAGTATCTTTGAGCCAAGAAGGGGCACCATCCGCCACATACGATGTAAGGCGCAAATCCGTGACGACACTTCGAGCCATTCTCATAGCAGGCGTGTTAGAGGATGGAGGGTCGTATATAATATCCCACCCAATTTTCCCAGTGGTGAAGGAAAACAGAGGTGCTAGATAACCCTGAAAAGCTGGCCATTCGAGAGGTTTATGCAAAGCTTTGATGACATCCATGGATGAAAAAGCAAAGGAGACATTAGACTTCTTTAAACTCTGCATACTTTCCAAAGCCCACTCCCAACTTCGAAATTTAGCATCAAAACATGAGTAGACGTGAAAGTAAGAACGTCGACTATGCATTAAGACCTTCCCCCCGCAATCCCTAAGGATCCAAGAAGCACCTCAGATTGCTCTGGATTTTGACCAGGAAAACCCAATATTACATTTGAGTCTTCCACACTCAGGAGGTAACCATTTATGTTCCGCAACCAAAGGAATGTCTACAGACTGCACAACAGGCTTTTGTACACTAAGCCATTGACGTGCCTCATCCTGCGCCTTCAAAACTACTTCAGACGCTGTGTAGGCAGAACCTTCAAACAAAGTGTAGTTTCTATTCTTCCAAATACCCCATAAGGCAGAAGGAATCACGGCTCTCACTTCTTCACTGCCCACAGACGTACATAGTCGGAGGAGATAACTCATATTTTCATAGATAGACGTACTAAAACCAGAATCCGGAAGTGGAATATGAGCAAGCGCTGATAGCTTGTAAATATAGCACATCTATGAGTAGTATTTCATGCATTTGGTCTCATTTTAATAGAGTTTTGCATTAGTTTCTATTGCATTTTAGTGTTTTATTGCATTTAGGATCATATAGTACCATTTTAGGATTTTAGCTTAGTTTTGTAGCATTTTGCATATCGTTTGCATACTTTAGGTACTTTCGAGGATCGAGAGCTTGGATATCAATGAAGTGGTGATGTCTTGGGGCTGCTAGTGACCCATTTTGAGATGCTAAGGTGGTAATATCGAGGATTGAAACTACTTCACAAAGAGCAGATTTTAAAAGTCTTGAAGATTGAGCTAAATGGGAACTATTTGATGGAGTTTGAAGTTGAGATTTGAAGACAAGAAAGAGGAATGAATCAGCTGGATTTGAGAAGTGGAATCATCTCAATCGGAGTCGTGAAGAGGGAGTTACAAGCAAAACCGTGCGCGATGGTCTGAATAAAGAAGCAAAATACCGGGCATGAAGACCCGCCAAACTTGGCCGGTAAAATGAAGAATCGAAGACAATTTCCAGCCAGTAGCTTTACCGGGCAAGAACGTGAAAATACCGGCCAGTCCTGGCCGGTAATTTCACTATCGTTAAACCAAAATCAATTTTCCGGTTTACTTAAACCGGCCGGTTCAGAA
>OVAF01001953.1:0-18363 GCA_900406245.1 Odontarrhena argentea | reverse complement strand
CAACCATGTCTGAGTCATACACAGTGTGATTTCAGGACAACATTCCTTCAGTACCTACCATAACTGCGGATATCATAGCGTTCATTAAAACGCTATGAATCACCTACGATAGCAAATTTCCAACACTATAAAAGGCCAAATTTCTTGTAGTGTGGCGACCTTAGGATTATGGAAGGATCGTTTCATATATTATGTTAGATATCATGGAAAACACATTCTGACAATAAAGTATATGCCGCATCTGATGAATAAATAAAAATATTATTTTGTTTATTTATGACAATGTTATTATTCCTAATGGTTTCAATCATTAAAGGTCAATATAAATAAATTATATAAAGATAATTTAGAGTTTATTATATAAAGATAATAGCCTATTCTTCTGTATCTCATATGGGTTTATAATTATAGGTATTGGTTCTATAACCGATCCTGGACTTAATGAAGCAATTTTACAAACAATCTCTCATGGATTTATTTGCGCTGCACTTTTTTAATTGGCAGGAACAAGTTATGATAGAATTCGGCTTGTTTATCTTGATGAAATGGGTGGAATGGGCGAATCGATAACTTCCCTTGCATTATCGGGTATGAGTGGTTTTATTGCAAATTAATAGTTTTTTTTTGAATACTTACCAGCAATTGGAATAATATTAAAATCTGTCAAATTTACGATTAAAATCTTTTAGTGGTACATAGTCAAATGCTAGAAAGTTCATTTCTAATAGGATTATGTTATTATCAAATTGCATAGTAAAATTCCATTTTCTTCTATTATTGGGCCAATGGCTAAAGATAAATTTTTTAATGTATTAGGCCATCTCATTAATAAACCGACCTTGGTATATTCATCAAATTATGATATTATAACCTGATTCTTGCGGATATACCAAAATATATCACATTATTACAGTGGATCCTAGGAAAAAATAATTTGTGTAGCATAAATAGATGCTTCGTCTTTATTGTGTTAAAACTTTGGCTCGTAAACATAAAGTACCTTACACGGGTTTTAAAATAGATTGGGCCCAAGTTTATTGGAAGAATTCCTGACGGGGAAGATTAAGTTCATTCGTTAATCTTCCCAAGAAGCTATTATATATGCTTCCAAAAGATTACAACGAATGCGGATTTGGTATTTGAATATTCTTTATCTTAATCATTTGTTCGATCATGACTAATTGGGTTATGAGACCCCGTAAATTAAATCAAAATCTATCATTATTTATGCAGAGATTAAAAAAAAAAATCTAGTATCAAAAGTCATTCATTTCTATTATTAAATGTTCATATGATAAGACTAAAATGAAATTTACAGAGTGTTTAATTCGTTGGCCTATTTAGAAAGACCCAAATAAAATGAGTTTTATATGTATACATAAAGAAAGCTATGTGCAATAAAAAAATGCAAGCACTGTTTGGGGAGGGGCTTTTCCCCTTTTTCATCTAATAAAGAAATTATCTATTCCATACGACTAGTTCTTTGTTCGAATCCTAGGCAACCCACTACGGATCATATGAATATGATTTTGAAATAATATTTATAGAGCAATTATATATCTGGATCCCAACCCCCTTGTTCCTTGGTATTATGCAGATTGGATCCCAATGGGATTCCAAAACACAAATTGTTCTCCTAGCTAGTGACTCTAAATCTTCTCCCCACGCGAAATTTTCTAAGTTGGGGTTTTCCTGTTGGCCAAAAATTCCTTCTTTGCAATCAGTTCGATGAGACATGTGACCACATCTACTTTCAATGTGACTTCTCTCGGTGCATCTGAACTTCTATTGGCCGCATTTGTACTTTTAACACTTCCAGAGGAACTGGGATAGTGCCCTTGCCTCTGTCTCGAACGGTTCACTATCTCCTCATAAACTCCTCAAACAGGCGTGGTAAGAAATGATTTACGTGAATTGGAAAAAAAGAAATCACCGCATCCACCGCCAACAGTTTCGATCTTCTATTTCCATTCTCAAACTTGTTGATCGCACTGTCATTGCATCTCTAGTCTTCACCAACATCCTCAAGGTGCCTCGACTCTAGTTGAATTGTGGTTCGGAGAAAAATCACAAATCTCAGCCACCTTCTCTAATCCTAGCTCTCTCTTAACCCATGACTCTTCCATATCGCTCATTGATGAACATGTGGTATTTTTGATTATGAGGCATTGAATTTGCCTAGCCGTATTTTTGGTTCGATATATGGTTCAGGTGTAACTTTGTTGTTCAAGTTTATGTTTCTATCCTAACAATTGAGTTTTTGTATTAAAACTTATTGAAATGCTAGACTTTGTATTTTTCTCGCTTTATGCCATCAATAAAAAATCAGTTAAAAAATAAAATAAAATTGGTGATGTGCATTTTAATACTGTTTCGGAGTGGATCCAAATCTCTCTGAATGTAAAGTTGACGCCATCACAAACCTTCGGACTTCCTTAGAGCACCTCTATGGGTGTGTTAGAGGGGGCTGCCACACACAAACCTAGGCAAAAAATAAAAAAAAATATGAAAAAGAAAAGGCAAAGAACATGGATCGAACCCAATATCAGACTCGGAAGATCTGGTTGAGACACGACACATGTCACTTGCGGGCTGGTCAAATTTTTCTTTTTCTTTTTCCCAAAACCTGTTTTTGAAAAATGAAAAAAGAATTAAAAAATTANAAAAAAAAAAAAAAAAAAAATTAAAAAAAAAAAAAAAAAAAAAAAAAAAAAAAAAAAAAAAAAGAGGAAAATCTCACTAATACACTTTTCAACTCCCTTATTTCAAATTTACACTTTTTAGTCACCATTATTTCAAAACTACACTTTAAAGAAAAATTGTTTTAAATACTACTTAACATCAATAAACCTAAACTCAAACCCTATCACTCATTCTCACTTTTATCTACATAGTTTTAGGATTTAAAGGTGCAAAAACCCTAAAACCAGCATTTTAAACCCTAAAAATAGGTTTTACTCACTAAAAACGGAACCCAAGAAACCTTAAGTCAATCAAACCCTAAACCCGAAACCCGAAATCCAAACCTTAAACCCTAAACAGATTAATAAGGTTAAAGAATTTTAAACACATAAATTTAGAAAAGTGTACAAGTGAAAATGCGAAAGTGAAAGAAAGAGAGATAAAAGTGTATTAGAGAGAATTTTCCAGTTGACTTATTGAAGAATTGCTGTGAGGTTGATTAGATTAATTTATTATTACGGGAGAACGGCTTACTCGTGCCCGAATCATGGGGTACTTTGAAAATTCATACCTACAATTGAAGCGAGTGCTTAATCATACCAGAAATCGTAAAAAAAATTGAATTGTGATACCAAAACTATTTTTTTTTTTACTTATTCATGCATGACGACAGACGGCGTTAGTTTTTCCGTTAATAGTGCTGATTGGACTGCTTATGTGTCTACGCAACTGACTCAGTTTACCTAAAACAAATAAACATGTTTTAATTATTTCATACCTAAACTTTTAAAATTCGGCTTATACACACCTGACAACNAAAAAAAAAAAAAAAAAAAAAAAAAAAAAAAAAACTGTTAGCAACAGGTTCCGAACCCCTAACCTTAAACTCGAACAAGTAGTTTCAAGCCACCACGCCAACCATGTAGTCTTGTTTTGTTTTTTTTGTTTTTTTTTTTTCTATTTAAACTTCATTGTTACTCTTTGGATTAAACATTGGTTTTCATGTACACATTTTTAAGAAAAGATCTCTATAAATAAATATTTATATGAAAAATGTTCATGTATATTTATAAGATATTCTAATCTCTAATCTACACAAATTTTATAAATATATAAATCTTTTTATATGTATGTTATAAATATATTTTTTATCATACCTCTATGGCTCTATAACATCAATTTTTTTTATATACAAATATTATAATATAATGTTTAATTAGGTGTATAGAATATATTTATAATATAAAACTGTTTGACCCAAAAACATATAATATAAAATATAAAATAAATAAAGATTAGAATATTGTTTTTTATAAATATACATGAATATAAAAAAACCAATGTTGTATAAATAAACATACATAAAGATTAGAGATTTGTTTTTTAAATGGGTACATGAAAACCAATGTTGTATCAAAAAAAATACAAAAAACGATGAAGGTTAAATAGAAAAAAATTCATAAAGGTTCAAAAAGATCTATAAATATCTTTAGAAAAAGTGTTGTTTTAGGAAAAGAATTTTCAAAGTGTGGTACTGAAGGGTATTTCTCTAAAAAGATCTATAAATATGTAGAATATATTTATCAATCTTTATACTAATTTTATAAATACCTTTTTCAACCATTTAATGTGTCTCTATAATATATTGCAAGTTGCACTTAAAATTTATAAGATATGTAAATCTAAACAAATTTTATAAATCTATCAATCTTATATTTATGTTATAAATATTTATTTAATATACCTCTGTAAAATCAATTTTTATCTACAAATATTATAATAGAATGTATAATTAGGTCTATCGAAAAGATTTATAATTTAAAACTGTTTGGCCAATCAAAAATATAATATGAAATATAAAATAATTAAATATTAGAGTATCTTATAAACATACATGAATATATTTCTTATAAATATTTATCTACAGAGGTTTTTTTTTTAAATGTGCACATGAATATCAATGTTGTATCCAGAAAATAAAAAACACAATAAAGGTTATATAAAAAAAAAAAATTAAGACTAGATTAGAAGTATGTTTGTGGCGTGATGGTTTGAGACTGCTTGATTGAGTTGAAGTTGACGATTCGAAACCCTTTGGTAATGAATTTTGTTTCCCCGTTACGTATGTATAAGCTGAATTCTAAAAGTTTGGGTATGAAAAAACACATTTTTTTCTTTCGTTTTAGGTCAACTGAGTCGACTGACACGTAAGCAGTCTAGTCAACATCGTTAACGGGAAAATTAACACCGTCTGTCATCAGGCATGAATAAGCAAAAAGAAAATTAGTTTGGCTATGAAAAATCAAATTTTTTACGAGTTCGGTATAATTTAACACGCATTTCAATTGTAGGTAGAAATTTTGGCAATACCCCATAGTTCGTGGGGTTTTTTTGGCACGAATAAGGCGTTCTCCCTTAACTATATTAGTTTAATGTCTAGGAACTTTGAAGGGGTGCTAGAGTGGACATGGTTTTAGAAGTGATTTTTTTATTTTTTTATTTTTTTTTTTTGTATGACGATATGCCTTCATCTAATGCTTAGTGAATTTAGAAAAAGCTATGTATACATGTATGTATTAACAGATACCCAAAAACTTTTGGATTGGATTACGGATAACTAGCTTGCAATATTACATTTGGATCCCCAAAAAAAACAGAGACAAAAATGCTTTGCTTTTTCATGATATTTCCCAATCGTTTGAAGGTCAATGAAAAAGAATGATTTTGAAATTAAAAAAAATATTCAATACGTTTAATAATCTACAACACACATAATAAAATTCAAAGGCACCAACCAGACGCAGAGCACCTAAAGGGAAAGAGTGAGGGAGGCTTGAAAGTCAAGTCGCAAAGAAAGTAAGGCCCTTCGTCATTGCTTAACTTGCAATCGAAGTTATGAAAAATACACAATTTTGCTGAGAAGGGCCTAACGTTCACGTCAATCATCCATACCACACACTTAAAAAAAAAAAAAAATCTTCCACAATTCGGTTTTTATGCTATCACTAACTCTGAATTTTAACACCAAACACTGACAGAACCATTTCAACTAAAGATTAAGCAGAGTCAAGACAACAACCGAAACCAACAAAAAAAATATTATTCATGTCTTTGGAAATAATCCGAGACGCAAATGTGAAGAGGCCTTTCTTGTGTGTTCTAATAACTGAGAATGAGTTCCATTGGAGAGAAGAGAATGGCGAAAAGGTCAGATTTTGCACAGAAGTTGTTGGATGATCTTCGTGTAAGGAAGGAACAACTTTCAATCTCAGGTAAGATTAAGAATGACCCTTTTATAGAAAATAGAGAGAGCATGTACGTGTCCTTGTAAATGCTCACAAGCCAATGAATGATCGAATCTATACATAAAATGATTAGACACAGTAGGACTCAAGATTCATAATGTGGTGTAGTAGAGAACGTATACACGCTATTTTATACGTAGAGAAATCTAAACATCTTCTCATATTACATTATATCTTAACAACAGATTTAAAACGATCATATTCTGTGAATTGCAATTTATATCAGTTTTGGCTTTTGTGGTTGCAGATAACTCTGCATATTCTAACAGAGGGTTTAAGGGATCCAAAGAAATTAGAGCAAAAGCGGTAAGCTTTTGAAGCATTTTTCCAACTTGTAGAATCCACCATGAGTCTTTTTCTTTGTTGGTTGTAGAACACATTTCAAGATTTGAACTATGGAGGAACTAAATCACTCACAAGCCGCACAGAAGCTTCGAAACAGCTACTTCCATACGGAAAAGGCAGGAGCATGGAAAATCTTGATCTTTCAAAAGCATTAGCATTTGCACTTGAAAATGCTGGAAAGGCAACCAGAGCTGATCCTTCAGGGAATGCCTCCATCATTAGGTTCCTTCATGAAGTAGGAAAGAGATCTTTGGAATACGGAACAGCCGAAAGAAGAAGCATTCAACAACAACCTTGTTCAAGCAGTGCTCACCAACCTCCCATGATTCATGTTCATATTAAAGAAATTTCAAAGGGGGCTCAGAAACTGAATAAGATCATTAAAGCGTTTAGTAACGGTCTGAGTTTTAGCAAAGGGAGGTACTCCATACAATGCGGGGAAAATCTCATGGAAGGTGCCATTGAATTGGAACAATCTCTTCGTTTGCTTGTCGACATTCAACAAGCTTCTTCTGAGTACATAACCAAGAAACCGAGGAAAAGCCGAATTAAGCTTCTTGAAGAACATGAGGACGAGGACGAGGAGGATGCTCCATATCACAGTTATGAGAATATTAGACACGTCGCAAAGGCAGATATCGAGATGAAGCTATTGCCACTTAGCTATCCTCGAGATAAGAACAACAAACAAAGAAAGCACACTAGTAGTTGTGACAATACCGAGCAAAGATCACTGACACCTCAAAAGGGAAGGATTCCAAGTGTTGTTGCAAAGTTGATGGGACTAGGGGAGTTTCTAGAAAATGAAAACGAGACCACGAACAACAATGATGCATCCATCAAATATGCTGAGAATCTCACAAGGCGTCGTGTGATCCAGGCTAATGAAAATCTTGCTGAACTGAAGGCACCAAGGAACTCAACATCATTGGACTTGGTTCATAAGGAGACTCATACCGGTAATAATATAAATCACATAGCCAAGTCTCTACAGAATGAAGATAGGGAGAAGGATGGCTCAAACATCAGAAAAAGAAACAAGGGTTCATACAGGAAGGATGGAGATATAATTAAGAAAAATATTATCAGAAGAATATCATCTCCAACAGAAGATAAGCATAAGGTTGTTGCAAGAAGCAAACAAAAGTCATTAGATAAACTTAACTCTGACAAGAAACTGCTACTTCATAACCCCGAGGGAGGTCAGGAGAAAAGGAAGTGGCAGCGTGAAAGACAAAAAGTGGATGGCGTAGCGAATTCTTCGAGTTTAGTGGATACAAAGACGAAGTTACAAATCACAGCCAAAGCTAAAGCTCTAAGGAGAAGCTTTTCTCAAATTGAAGTAGCAAAAAAGGAGAAAGAGCGAGAGGTGGATAAAGCGCAGATATTGGAGAAGAAAACTCAAGATATTTCCAATCCGAATGAAAGATTCTGCAGAGTAATAGAGCCACCGGAGAGACAGATATCTACTTGCAAAGAAGCAGAAGAAAAACATGATAAGTTACTCAAGAGTTATAAACATAGAAATCAGAAAGCAGACACATGCATCAACAGTCCTCAAGTTTCAGGTGTTGAGATCCAAGCATCAAACATAAATGAGATAGAGCAAAAGAGAGAGATCAAAGATGACTCAATTCTGCTCATCACCGCCGAGAGAGTCCTATGCCAAGCTCCACCAGAAAACGTAATCTTATTATTACTAACTTCACATTTCATATCTATTTCTATGTATTCGTTATGGCAGTAATCTCTAATCAGTTTTGGATGTTCCGCAGCATTATGGGATTATGTTCACGGATTTGATGGATCAACAAGCTCCATTATCAAAATCTGATGGAGATTTGGACAGAGAATCCAAGACAGTGTACAAAGGTAAGAAGCAAGAATGCAATTTCAGGTTTCTTGTTGTTAGTATTATTGCAACTGAAGAATTACTAAGGATCAAGTATTGAACGCGTTTAAACATTTGCTTTGCTCATGAGTCATGACAGAGCCAAGCATTTTAGGCAACAAATAAGTTTTAAAAAGGTTTCAAATATTTCAGGAACCATAGGGGAGGTGGAGGCTGATTTACCCTTGCTGGAAAAGCGACTAGAACATCAAAAAACAGAAACTACGGAGAAGATGTCTGAAAGTGAAACAAACATTAAGAGGATAGTTTTGAAAAGCCAACTATTCTTAGACACAGCAGAGGCCCTTTACAAACTCAACATTCCTCTCAGTGTCCTTCATGAAGCTAGCGGGAGCAATTACAATCAAGAAGACAAGAATCTAATCCTCGACTGTGGCTACGAGCTGATGAAACGAAAAGGGAGGTTTCAAGAATTAAGTGTGCATCCTTTCGTGAAGGCACCCATCGGTTCTTTTAAGGTAAACTCCTTGGATAATCTTGTGAGACAATTAAGCAAAGAGTTCGAAAAGCTGAGAGCCTACGGTAGGGACTGCCACACTGAATCACTTGTGGAAGACTACTTGCCAAAGGTGTTGGAACGAGATGTTCACCATAAAGACCCGAACTTGAACTCAATGTGGGACATGGGTTGGAATGATTTGATGCCTGCCTTCATTGAGAAAGATGATGTTATAAGAGACATAGAGAGAGAAATCTTCAGTGGACTCCTTGAGGAGATAACCAGAGATCTCATATGCATATAGCCGTTACTCTTAAAATACTTTGTGTCAGAGAAAGAAGCTCTCGTTATAGGTTATTTTGGAGATATAAATCAATTTTATAAATGTATGTGGATTATCAATCAAATTGATGCAAAATTTAGTAGAATCGTTTTGTACTAGTGCACCACATTAGAGCATCCTCATTAGTAAAATACATATTGTTCTCAAATCTATACGAACATTTCAAAGTATTAAGCGGAATTCTCAAATATATATATATTATTATAACACAGTCCTTTAGCACATATGCAAATAACAACCAACAATAAAACCATTTTAAAAACACCCCTTTTCAAAAATACCTCTATTTAGTTTTTTTAAAAAATACACCAAATTTTATCTAAACTATCATTTCAAATATTTTAAAATGTTATCTAAGAGGTTAAAAGTTTTTTTTACTATTAAAACTACTAAATTAACACATCCAATATGAATGTTACTAGAATAGCACAAATCTTTTGCAAAATGTCCAAGAACCTATATCATTTGGTAATATTTACATCCATGCCATTTCTATTTATTTTAACAAATATGAAATTTTTTACATAATTTATATATATTTTTAATATAAATACATAATTCATATATATTATAAATAATTTATTTGAATTAGACTCTATATATATATATATATATTCAAATTATATAAAAATGATTTTTTTTTTGTATTTTAACAAATATATTTATAATATGAAAACTTGATCTTTTTTTTTTGTTTTTGCGAACATAGAAACTTTTATTAAGAACTAGTGTTAAAGTTAACATTGTGAACCGGAGTCTGTGAACAAACATGAGAAAAAGGAAAAGCAAGACAACTCGGAAACGGAGCCCAACAAATTGGGCCATTCACAGTCGTATACTCGTACTAGCTAAGATATCAACATAAACATTATTTTGTCAAACCATTATTTTTTCAAACCTTGAACGAGAATCGAACATCAAAAAATGCATTAGTCCAAAGGCGTATCATATGAATGTAGTCTTGTAAACGAAAAGGGGCCGACGAGCCATTAAGAATTGATATAAGCAACTCATTATCACTCTCATTTTCTATATGAAAATACCCAAGTCCCTAAGCGAACTGAAGACCCCAAATTAATGCAAAACCATTGGATTCTATAACGGACTGACGACTTTGAAATTTATTGTACCCACAATAGAAATCTAAGCAAGTAGAAATGTGAATAATCCAACCAAACTGAAAGCGGACAGACCATTTAACATACCCAGACGGTGAAGGTACCCAACAAACATTATGATTTTGTGGCCGTGGTCGAACTCTATCGACCACTGGGATCGTGGATACCTAGTTTCTAGCATCGGTAATGGCTTGGCATAATGTTTCAGCTGCTGTAATGGTTACATCATTAAAATGAAGTCATTGCGAGCCTTCCATATGCTCCACATGAGATGAACATGGAGAATAAGGATGTATGTATTCACAGAAGGAGAGCGGGATAGCTGGCATATGTATCAGAGCTTAGGGTCTTAAATTTAGTACGAGTCAAAAAGAGGGTTAAATGGAATAGCATATCAACGTCATACTGTAACATNAAAATTTCTGGTCAGGCCCATTTAAAAAAAAAAAAAAAAAAAAAAATTATTTGGCAACCTATGTCAACAAAGTGCACTTACCTTTTCTGGTCACTTGCCTGGAAGAACTCCAAGGTTCGATCTGCGGGGTCGTGCGAGTGAGGATAAAACACGGGAAAAGGTCACGTGGTGATTGTATGGTCAGTAAATCAGCAGTCGGGCAATGCTAGAAAAATAACGCACCGACTGTCGGACAGTGGTGGGATCCAAGAGCTCGGTGTAGGGACGGAGGACCCACTGGTAGGGGCGTTACAAAGTGATATCAAAGCCTGGGAAGTCAAACTAATTTTGTCTCAGGAGGCTTTACTTGGGCTTGAGGGTTAGGGGGTGCTCCGGTTATGATCGGGAGGGTCAGAGATGATGAGGTGTAGAATTCTGAGACGAATTCCGGTTAAGTAGGGGAGAATTGTAACATCCCTGGCCCGGCCCATTTTAAAAAAAAAATGAATTGATTTGGGTACCTTTTCAACAAAATGCACTTACCTTTTCCGCTCACTTGCCTGAAAGAACTCTAGGGTTCGATCCGCGATGTCGTGCAAGTGAGAACAAAACACGGAAAAATGTCACGTGGTGATTGGGGGATCAGTATATCAGTGGTCGGGCCACGCTAGAAAAATAACGCACCGATCGTCGGACAGTGGTCGGGCCCATAAGCCCGGTGTAGGGACGGTTGACCCACTGGTAGGGGCAGAGAGAGCGTTACACATACACTCTGGGCATACGCACAGCAAAAAAGGAAACGGAAAACTCCATAAAAAACCTTGAACTTTATTAAGTTAAGTTTTTTAATTCTCGAACTCTTTTATTACTAAATTTCTTACTCCAATTAATTATTTTACCCATTTTAACTCTCCAACTTTTGATCGTATACTCATTTTGCTCATATATGAAGCGGATACTTAACATCCGTTAAGTTTTTTATTAATTTACTAATAAAATATTAAAAATATAATAAAATAATACAAAAAATAGATTTCTTTTTTTTTCAAAAACCGAATTTTAAAAAAAATCCCAAAATTTTGAGGAAAGAAAAATAATGTAATTTTTGAGAAAAAATATATCATAGGCTCACTTTTGAATTTTAAAAGTAAAATTATATTAAAAATTAAAAAAATTCTAAAATTTAAAAAGCATAAGAATAAAAAAGATCTTAAAACTTACCAAATACATAAATCGTTAAGATCAAACTTAGATTATATTTTGAATTTTGAATGTGAATTGCTAATCTAATTATAGATACAAATATAAACCAACATTTTTTGTTTATGTTTTATTTTCAGTTACTTGCAATCCAAGGGCGGATCTATATGTAATTTAGGGGGTGCATGTGCACCGCATGATCTTAAGAACAATTAGTTAAGAGTTCCATGCAATTTGTACTTTTCTTAGAAGTCAAGAGTTCTATTCCTTCACCGTACCGAATTTTTAATTTGCATCCACCACTGTGGCAATCTATGAGCACAGAGTAGCAATTCAAGGCTTTGTGTGGGGTATTAATTCATTTGACCAGCTAGGAAAAGTCTTGGCTACTCAGGTTAGGCAACAGCTTCATTCATCACCTACTCAAGGAACCACCCCCGAGAGATTCAATTTCAATACTACTTCGCTTTTGAAACGATATCCACAGACGAATTTTTGAGCCACATATGTGAAGTTGCATCGTGTTGGAGATATTTTAATTATAAACTTGTGGGCTTTATTCAAATTTTAATGTGTGAATGAGTAATAGGTCAATCTCATGAGTAAGCTATGAGCTATGAGAGCCCTCTTCCTTTTGGTATTCAATGTCATGAGTAATGATGCAATTTGTAACAGTCCTGGCCCGGCCCATTTGAATAGACTTTAAATGAATTGATTTGGCAACCTATGTCACCAAAGTTAACTTACCTTTTCCGGTTAAATGCTTAAGAAAGAACTCCAAAGTTGAGGGTTCGATACGCATGCCGTGCGAGTGAGGACAAAGCACGTGTGAGTGAGGATAACACATGGATTAGGTCACGTGGTGATTGCTAGGACCATATCAATTGTCGGGCTAGGGGGTGACGTAACGCACCGACCGTCGGACAGTGGTGGGGCCTAGGGGCCCGGTGTAGGGACAGGTTGCTCACCGGTAGGGGCGGACGGGGCGTTACAGAGGTCACACGTGCTTTGTCCTCACTCGCACGGCATGCGTATCGAACCCTCAACCTTGTAGTTCTTTCTTAGACGGGTTGACTATGTATATTGCCCCCTACTATAGCAACTAAAGTTGTGATGCCCCAGACTTTTTGCCTCCACAATTTCGGTCACGAACTTTTTTTTTCTCTGTATTATACCTCAGACTTTTTTTTTCTCCGCAATTGACCATTGAACTGTAAACCAACCGATTAAGGTTCATAAACCAGTATATGCGTTTTAAAATAAAGTTTGGATTAATTAATACACTTTTCTTATTTAATTTTAATCTGAAAATATAAAAACTAAAAATCACTTTAAGCTTAATGAAATTACATGAAAAAAAAAAATATAGAAATCGAGCGAAGAGAGATCGTGTTCGTACAGAGCCATTCTCTCTTTGATTCTTCTTCTCTTTTGATCAAACACATGCTTTCTCTTGATTGGTTTCTATGTGAGACAATGTGTGCTATGGCAACCAGTGAGAAGAGAAGAAGTAGAAGTTACTTTAGAAGAGAGTGAATTTCTCTGTTAGCATCAAGACGACCTGATTGAGCATAAGCAAATAGAATACTTGGAACCGTTATTGCGTCTGGTTCAAACCCTTCTCCTTGCATCTTGTGGAAAGCATAGATAGCATCATCAGAGTACCCATTCTGTGCATAGCCAGCGATCAGGGTGTTCCAAATCACCAAATCACCAAATCATGAACAAAAAACAAGATTAAAAATAGTTGTAGCCTCATTCACATCACTTGTCCTATAATACCAGGAGATCATCAGTGACCATACAAATGAGTTCTTCTCTGGTATCTCCTCGAAAAAATTCCTAGCAGACTTCATTTCCTAATTACTAACATACATTCCGAGCATCACCGTTTCTCGCTGAAGGTACAAAGAATGGCTCTGTACGAACACGATCTCTATCTCTTTGCTCGATTTCTATATTTTTTTTTTCATGTAATTTCATTAAGCGTAAAGTGATTTTTAGTTTTTATATTTTTCAGATTAAAATTAAATAAGAAAAGTGTATTAATTAATCTAAACGTTATTTTAACACGCATAAAATGGTTTAGGAACCTTAATCGGTTGGTTTACTGTTCAATGGTCAATTGCGGAGAAAAAAAAAAGTTTGAGATATAATACAGAGAAAAAAAAAGTTCGTGACCGAAATTGTGGAGGCAAAAAGTCTGGGGCATCACAACTTTATTTGCTATAGTAGGGGGTAATATACATGGTCAACCCTTCTTAGACATTTAACCGGAAAAGGTAAGTTAACTTTGGTGACATAGGTTGCCAAATCAATTCATTTAAAGTCTATTCAAATGGGCCGGGCCAGGACTGTTACAATCTCCCCCACTTAACCGGAATTCGTCCCCGAATTCCACATATCATCATCACCTCTGACCCTCCGGCTAACATCCGGAGCAGCCCCTAACCGCGAAGCCCAAGGACAGCCTCCCGGGACGGAACCGGTTTGACTTCCCTAGCTCTGATACCACACTGTAACGCCCCAACCGCCCCTACCGGTGAGCAACCTGTCCCTACACCGGGCCCCTAGGCCCCACCATTGTCCGACGGTCGGTGCGCTACGTCACCCCCTAGCCCGACCATTGATATGGTCCTAGCAATCACCACATGACCTAATCCGTGTGTTATCGTCACTCACACGTGCTTTGTCCTCACTCGCATGGCATGCGTATCGAACCCTCAACCTTGGAGTTCTTTCTTAAGCATTTAACCGGAAAAGGTAAGTTAACTTTGGTGACATAGGTTGCCAAATCAATTCATTTAAAGTCTATTCAAATGGGCCGGGCCAGGGCTGTTACACAATTGATTAGAGAACTGGATGAAAACGTTTTGACCACTACTACACTCTAAATGTGGTGTGTTAATGTCTCACTAATGTGAAGTGTTAATGACAAAACGTTTTGTGACTTTAGAGTTGTTGGCTCTTCAAGTTCCTCTCCTCTCAGTATATATACAGAGCCTCTCTCTCACTCAAAAACATACACACACAATTTCTTTCTAGCAATCCTTTACCACTCAAGGTATTTCCCTTATAGTTTCGAGAGTATAGTAGAGAGTGTTTATGTTCGTTAAAACCATGATCCGGTGTTGGGATATGGTTACATACGGTTGTATCCTGGGACTCATGAATCTGTAAAAACCCCGTCACACTACGGGAGATTCTTTGAGTTAAGGAAAGAGATCAAATTATGCCTCCGTAAATTTGTATCTGGTTTTTCTTCAATGTTGTTTATGATTCTTTGGTTAATTCTCATTTTTCAATATTGTTCAAATAGTTTGTTCCTACATTCTTAACTTAAAGAAAATCCGTTTTTGTTTTCATAAACATTAAACGGTTTTTAACCAAGATTATTCAAACGTTCTAAGGAAAATTTTCTTGGTCATGCTTATGATACAACATTTTTTTACAAGTGTTTTATACGCTTAAAAGAATACTCTAAGGAGATTCTTAAACGTTTGTAGAAGCATAATGCTTCGCAAGATATATGTTCAACGGAAAAACTAAATCGGGCATTCAAAATTGCGCACTATGTAATTACCCATGTCCTAGGATGATAAAAATAGTGCATCTTGTAATAATGAGGATAAGCATTGGCTTTTAATTAATGATTGTAAAGTTTCGTCTATACTGGAATAAAATATGTTATTTCTTAAAAGCAAAGACTTCTTACAAATCACCTAGTGAGTGTGAAATGGGGTTATTTCTTACAAATGTGTTATTTCTTAAAAGCAAAGACTTATACTCTCCAACTTCAATCACTAATACCAGGCATGTTCACGGCGGAAATGAACACAATAGAGAACATAGTTCTAGGAGGAAATGTAATTGTGCGATGTATGTTGTCTATGTTGTCTTGGTTTACATCAAAGTCCGGGTGGTTCAAGACTTTTAGTTCACATCTTGGATGAGTAAACCTTGCATATGTCAAAGATGGTTGGTTCAAAGCTGAAAAATGCTACCCATCAAATACAATTGCATTTTCGCATACTCTCAAACGTCTGTCGAGTCTACTCGAGTCTGTGTCTAGTCTAGTCAAGTCGTGTCCAGTTTTTAGAGTGTGTCTAGTCCGTCATATGTTTAGAGTCATTTCTATTCATGTGGTGGATTGTTGGAGATATTATTTTTCATAATTGAGTCGATCTCACTATTGACAGCTTCCTTCTAAGAAGGTGCGTCTGGTGTAGACATGGCTTCCACAAAGTTTTTCGGCTCATTTTCAATCAGAAATTCCTTTATGAACTCTTCGCCATATGATTTACCTTTTACGAGCTCTATTGATACATCTACGTAAATCTTCAACATCTTTAGGTACATTTAAAGAACTCCCAGAAGTAATCACTTCTCGTTTGTTCACGAGCTAGCTTTGGAACATCTTAATCCTTACGAGGAAACACAACTTCAAAGAACGTTGCATTCTTGATTTTGATTCCTCAATTGTATTTACATGGATACCTGATTTATCTGGTCGATAAACCAGAAATCGGTAAGCACTAATCTTGTTTGCATATCCGATGAAAAGATAATCTATGGTCTTAGGTTTGATTGCAACCTTTTTAGGAGGCGCACTGCGGCTTTTGCTAGGTACCCCCACTATTTCAGGTATTAGTATGACGATACTTTACTTGTCCAAACTCATATGGCGTCTTGCCAGTGTTTTTATGTGGTAGGATATTATTTCTGATAAGCAAAGATTCCCCCACATTTTCTTGGCTAACCAAGATTCCCACAAACACGTCATTCATAAACGCATTTCAAACGCCTTCTAGACGCTATGACAAATGCTCTACAGAGATTAGATTGAAAACTCGCGTTGAGCGATTCTAATTGGTTTGATATTGGTTTCTAAACTGCGGTTTAGTATCATGTTACAATCAATAAGTTGTTTTCCCTCTTTGGAGTTTGGGACAGACTTGATGTGTTCTACGAAAACAGTCTTAACTTGAGAACCGTATCTCTGATTCTGAATCCCAAACCTGTTTTCTGGAAACTAAATAGAGAGATCTTTCCAACCAGGGGTATATGAACATATGATTCCTCCAGAGTCGACGGGAAATAGCATCGCAAGATGACAAACAGAATCTGTCTTCACTAAATGAGAAAACCAAAAAGACAAAATTAGTATTTACGTAAACTAATAAACTACTAATTTACCACCTTAATATTTGGTGGATGTAGATATTTATAATTTTATAGTGTCCAGTTTATCCTCAGACGCATTTGGTTACATCGACCTATTTCTCATTACTCATGACATTGAATACCATAAGCTTGTGGGTTTTATTAAATTTTAATGTGTGAATGAGAAATAGGTCGATGTCATGAGTAAGCTATGAGCTATAAGAGCTTACTTTCTTTTGGTATTCAATGTCATGAGTAATGATGCAATTGATTAAGGGAATGGATGAAAACATTTTGACCACTACTACACTCTAAATGTGGTGTGTTAATGTCTCACTAATGAGAGGTGTTAATGACAAAACATTTTGTGAGTTTAGTGTTTTTGGATCTTCAAGTTCCTCTCCTCTCACTATATACAGAGCCTCTCTCTCACTCAACAACACCCACACACAAATTTCTCTCTAGCTATCATTTACCACTCAATGTATATCTCTTGTAGTTTCGAGAGTATAGTAGAGTGTTTATGTTCGTTAGAACCATGATTCGGTGTTGGAATATGGTTACATAAGGTTGTGTCCTAGGACTCATGAATTTGTAAAAACCCGTCACACTACGAAGATTCTTTGAGTTAAGGAAAGAGATCAAATCTCGCCTCCGTAGATTTATATCTGTTTTCAGTTTTTTCTTTAACGTTGTTTATGCTTATTTGGTTAATTCTCACACAAGAGTTTCTCTTTTAAACGGACATGAAGCATTCCTGCATCTTACGATCGTCTTCCATTCTTCAAGAAAAACGCAATTTACCTTTTTTGTTATTGTCCATGCGCACAATTTACGTAAACTAATAAACTACTAATTTACCACCTTAATATTTGGTGGATGTAGATATTTATAATTTTATGGGAAAAAAACTAGAATGACACACAATTTAGTGATTTTTACTAGTTTGACACACCCAAAAATGTAATGGAAAAATATTTATAAATGCCCACCTTATCCTTAGACCCTTTAGGAAAAAAAACTGTATTTACGGGAAATGCCATTCTATTTTTCGCAGAAAAAATAGAAAGTCCGGATATTTACAGATTTGCCACTGCAAAAGTCTGTCGTTCATTTGGTGACAGACTTTCGTCATTTCGACAGATATTTTTTTTCTGGGTTATTCTAGTAAAACTTTTTCTAAAATCCAACAGAGTTTTACATTAAGTCTGTCACACGTGCTGACAGACTTATTTCCAGACTGCAGATTTTTTAAAAAAAAATTTTAAAATACGGAGTGTCATAGACTTTTTAAACATATCTGTGGCATGAAGCGACAGACTTTATTTTGGACTATAGATTTTTTATAAAACTGTTCGAGATTTTTGACAGATTTTTTAATTTTCGGCGGACTTTTTATTTCACATGGTGACAGTTTTTTTTTTTAACCATTCCTTCGATGACAGACTTTTAAAAAGTCTGC
>OVAF01001952.1:5677-18368 GCA_900406245.1 Odontarrhena argentea | reverse complement strand
CTCCCTGAGAAGACAAGTAGCATCCCAGAGTTGGATTTAATGCCTGCAACATCATTTCAGGTTAAAGCTATAGTACAACTTATTGTGAGATCAATATTCAGAATCATAAGAATAAAACCAAAACAAATATAAAGCAAAGTGAGGCAATATCTTTGTGGACAACAATTAGATTACCTCTGCAGTCCAGTAGAACTGATATATGTCATCCACATATTCTGCAACTTCCAGCTGGTTGGTTTGATCATCAATGTTTGGAAGCTTAATTGGATGCGCAGTTTCACCATTGTCCTCCTGGAACTGCAAGTGAAGTTACCAAATTAGCAGTATTGTGGAAAATGAAGTCACAAGTAACAGAACAAGTAGTAGACTTGGGAACCTTTGATCCTGTCACTAGTACAGATGTGAAAGACTTTCTACGCTTTGATTTTGGCTTCGCTGTAACATCCAATACTTTTGCTGTCGGATCTGTATTTTCATTAGATGAACTCTCTCCTTGAGTATCTTCTTTGAGACCTTCAGTTTCAACCTTTTTCGGAAGTGACAGTGCTGAAGTAGCTTTCTCAGGAGATGGGACTGAAGACACAGATCTTCTACCCACCGGGGGCTTCTGAAGAGAACTACGGTTCTGTAGCGAGGTTTTCAAAGTTGTATGGATCTTCAGTGAGAAAGAAAATTGTTACATATTTACTTAACACAAAACCTCAATATGAATGCCATATATTGGCTGATGAAATGATCAGAAGCAAGATATTAAAGGGAAGGCTAAGAATAAGAAGAGAACATGGCAAAAAAAACTTATCTAGCAGTTCAATGCTGATTAAGAAGACAAATATATTCTTTAGCGAGCTTCAAATAGTTCTGGCTATAATGAGAAGGAAGCACTTGCATACAAAAATAAGAAAGGAACTAGAGTATATATACCTTGATAGATCTCCTTGCAACACAAATGTTATTCTCACTCTGACTGTTGCGGTCCCTGGCCATGCAAAGAAAGCGAACTTAGTAGCATATATCTCAGGCTGCTACCCACAAATGATAAAAAAGCAATTTTCTGATTCTTAAAGGCGTAAAAATGCTGTATATTTATAGCAAACATGAATTCTGTGAATGTAAACACAATTTAATAGTTGCAAGTACAATTGTGTGATATAGTATCACAAACAAGCATTTGTACTTACGATGGTATCGAACCCACACTTGTCCGAGTTTTCCAAGTATAGCTTCTGACATTGCTCAGGTGTGGGATAGCTTTCTTGCTGACTTGATTGGCTGCAACATTGCAACCTCACTTATATTAAGTACTGAACCAATCACCTACAACTTTAAAATATACATTTCCAGCATACATCAGAACTTTAGAAAAAGAATCTATGTACCTGGACCTTTCCCCCATCGTTTTGAATCTAAGCTTGGGACATTGTCCTGTGCAAATTTAGAAATAATCAGCGAGAGTGAGTAGATCATATCCAGTTAAATAAGATACACTAAATGATTAGCCTCACGAACTGTTGTGCCACTGGCTAACTGAAAGATAAACAATGTCATAGTGTATAAATAACAACCTTCTTTGTGCTCTTGTCTATAAGGCTTGTTCGCTTGAAATTTGGTAAGGATTTTCTGGACGAACACACCAATTAAGGAAGTTAATCAATGAGTGATGTAGAATCATTAGCAGATGCTAAAGAAAACCTCTAGTAAGATAAGAAATGTTTTTGCTGTGCTAAATGAAGGAAAGGTCAATTAGTGAGAGCTATGACATATTATCGGTAGATAAATGCAGGGCACGAACAAGAAGTTTATTTTCTTCTCGGAAAATTCTACAAATGGTACCTTGTTCCACCAGCAGTTGATCCAAGGCTCAGAGTTTTGTCTTTCATAAATTTCCGACCTATAGTATGGATTAAATGTCGATGTTTACTAATGGTAATGGTAAATAGCCAATACCAGCTCAAAAGCTAAACACATGAAAACATACGTAACACTTAGGAAGTACCTGTCTTATAAATGCATTTGTTTCCAGCTTCAGTGGTGCTCTGATTCTCCTGCTCCTATATCAGAGAAACAAAAAAAAAAAAAAACTTAGGATCAAGGGTTGCAAGAAAGATGAAGGAAATAATGGGTAAGATAGTTTGATTAACGAAACTCATGCTACAACACACAACGTTTGTGATATTTGTTTTAACCCATATGCTAGTGTTAGTATATGGCCTGGACCTGGATATAGTTTGCCAATATGGTTGTTGTACCTTGGTAGATTTTTTCAGTGCAATATCATGAACTCTGGTAGAACCAACTGAAACCCTACACGTGAAAAGGCCAATTAGCACAGCATCATCTAATTGTAGAAATCAGGTAGTTTATACAAGGAACTGTTCAGATTCTTTTTACAAAAAATTATTGACTGAAATCAAGAGCAACAAAACCTGTGGTTAAGACACCATACCAAAGTTATGAAAAAGCAATGGATCAAAGGACCATGTAAGAGGACAATTCACTGACAAAAGGACATCACAAACAAAGGCCACCATTTCTTATCGAAATATGCCTAATGAAGAGGAACTACTAATTCCAATGTAGAGATGCAATGCTATTGTAAGTATGTGACGCAGCCAGCAGCTAACAATTACTGCATAGTGCATACCTTTGCAAATTTGCACATTTTACACCCTTCCATTTCCTGCATGATCAAAATCAGTTTGATTAAGACTACAATGAAAATTCAGGACTCTCTTCCATGAGAAACACACAAAAGAAACCCTAAAGGTTAAGCAAACTTACACAGTACTGCCGCCAGAAAGCATTGGGTTTATAGTGTTCCTACTAAGATTACTTAAATCAGCCAATGCTTTTCGTGTGACTTTAGTAAATTCCTCTGGAAGGGAGACAAAAATTTGTAATTAACGTTCCAAAATACATACTGTAAATCTAAAAAAAACTCTCAGCTTTAAGCTTACCAGAATTTTCATCACTGACTTTACCCTTGACTGTGACTCTCAAATTTTCCTTCTATTCAATGAAAACAAAAACGAATTTACAAGTTGAATAACTGTATAACATCCAACATTTCGATAAACTCAGAAAGTGGGAACGGCAGAAACCTTCATATTGTTTGTTTTAGAAGCTGCTACATCGTTAAATGACACAGATTTTCTCCTAAACAATGTAAAAAGCAAAAGATAAATCCTCTTAAAACTCATAAACTCTAATTCTAATAATCAAAACCAAAAAAACACCACAAACCTCAAAGTAATACCCTTCTTCAGTGTAGTAGTACCCCTGCATAGATAGCAAAAGTCTTGTTCAGATTACCAAATGACGGAAAACACTGCAAGGCGGATGGGGCGAGTTCCACTTACACTGTAGACATTGGATCGGATTTTTGATTATCCGAGAAGATTTTGAAACTTTTAGTCCCCACTGTTTCACAAGTGACACACATTCTGAGCACCAATCCATTATGTTTAAGACTGAATACGATTCATCAAGTAACGGATAATGATATAGTCCCCTTACCTCGGTTTCCAACTTGATCATCTGTACATAATCTTCGTGGTGCCTACAGTTAAACCCACAGTAAACGAAGTAAGAACTAAGGATTTATCAAAAACTCGATCAAATAACCAAATCAATCAAATCTTGCAACTTCGGTAACTTTACTAAACTAAGCAAAAAAAACCCTAATCTACTGTGAATACTAGAAAGTAAAGACTCCGAAACCCTAATCTCGTTTATATTAGCGATAGAAAAGGTGGTGAGCTCAATTGTAATCGTACAAAAACAGATACAGTTCTTCGATTCCAAACTCTTTTCGCGATGAACGGTAAGAACCCTAAATCGTTTATCTAACAAAATCTTGAAGAGAAATTAAGATCTCTCAGGAAAATTGTACCTTGGCGAACGCCATTGTTCTCCAGATCTTCCCAGAAAGACTTTTACCGTTGCGAATTTCCGAAAGTTGAAAGCAGTGACGCCGCTTCTCTAACTATTTTGAAATTGAGCTCCTTGGAATTTACGATTATACCCGTGCGTGATTACTTATTTGCTGTTTTACGTTTGGGCTGAACGTTTGACCCAACCCCATTTACATCCGTATCTTACATTACATTAAGCCCATCGGTCAATTATTAGGATAATACATTTTCACAATTATCTTGCCTAGTTTATAAATATCTTATAATATAAAAGCTGAATGCAACTAATATACTCAAAATTTATGTGATGTTATAGTTTTAAAATACAAATTATGTGATTTTTACTATATGTGATGTTATGTTGGACAACAACCAATGTTATGTTCCACAACAACCAATTTTTGTATTTCTCAGTTTAAATAACGTATGAACCATATTTTTATATGAGTTAGGGAATAGAAAATTTATACTATAAGTGTTTTGTTCGATAATAAATTAGCATTGGTAAGACAAATTAGTAGAAGAAGATAAATACTGCTAATCATATGATCTGTTATTTTATTTGTAACAAGTACGAGATGATATAAAATATGTTCTAAGTATGTGTGAATCACAATTTAGAATATAATTATACGTCATAATTATATGAGTTGTCAATTTCAAAATCTAATTTATTTACGTCGATACATTTTGATGAATAATATATGATTTATTATTCCATATGCAATGAATAAGGTATGTTATCCATATAAATTTCAAGTATTTGTTTGAGGCATAATTTAGAATCTAATTGCACATATCAATATTATATGGGTTGTCATTTTCGAAATCTAATATATTTGTTCAAAACATTTGACTGTATATGCTTTTGTTTATTCAACCGAGTTAATATTAGAACACTACAAAGGTAAATTAGTATGAGAATAATTTACGTAAGAATAATTAATAATCTGTTATTTTACATGTTATGAATAACATATGATATTAAAATATGTTTTGATATATTTATGCGGATTGTGAGAAAATTTTCTGTCACTATATTTTTTATGTGCATGAGTGTGATAATGAAGTGACGTATATTGTAAGACTTCAGCATGTTAATATCGTTTGACTTCACGGTTGGTGTGATCAAAATGTTGAGAAGCTTTAGGTGTACGAATATTTGACAAACGGAAGCCTCAAAAGACATATGTTTGGTTAGTAATGTATTTGAATATATATATATATATATATATATATATATATATCGTTAGATTACCATCGTGTTTGATGGATATGTAGGTGGAGATGATCTAGATTGGCCGACTATATTCAAAATAATAATAAAAAATTGTTGGAAAATTCGCATCACTGGCGTAGCATGATTGTGCATAGGACTTGAGGTTAGACGCATATATGACACCGAACATTCCAATTTAAATATACAATTTCTACTATTTGGAGAAGATGTATAACAAAATCTCTAAGTTTTTTATTCCACTAAATCCAATTCACTAGAGCATTTTATTATCATGGAAAACATAACTTGGGAAAACATAACATTTTCACAAAACTGTGTGGTCTCTTAATCTGAAATTTCCTTAACATTAACATCCTCATAAGTAAGATAACTTTATTTGAGAACATAATCACTGTAATTTATTTTTATCAATCTTTTAAACAAACATAAAACCAACATGAAAACATAATTATTACTTAAATATTTTCAATCAAACATAGTCTCAAATCAATTTTACCATAACTGTTTTTATGTTTTACTTATCCAAGTAATGAACAAACATTATTTTATTAAACTTTTTATGCCCTTTACAACATTTCGTTATACATAATATTTTAAAGTTTACATCAAATATTTTTTTTGAATTCCAACTCAATCATCATTGACTTAGATATTTTCACATGAAATCATTTATTTTCGTTATTTGGATTTACTATCTCATACTTATGATTCAAATGACATTTTTTACGTATTAAGTTGGGGTAGAATTCATGATGTGACACAATAACGACACTAGTAACAATCATTAGCTTATAAGTTCTAGTTTATCGATATTTTTCTTTAATTAGTCTTTTAAAATTCCACATTCCCACACTACTCAAATTACCCCTCTACATTTACTTACATGTTTCTGTTTTTTTTAGCCATGACCATTACTAACTCCTTAAGTTAGTCAAGTTATCATGATGTGGTTTTTAGTTTATGTATTTTCGTGTTTGGATATGCAGTCAAAGTTATCATGGTGTCGTTTTTAGTTTCTGTATTATTCATGTTTGGATGTGCAGGCAGTATTATCCTGTCGCAGATAAATCATTGGTTTACTAAAATCATCCATTCGGTTTGGTTTGGTTGGTTTCTAAACTTTTAATCAATTTGTACAATACCTAAAGCAGTCGGTCAACAAATCAAATTCAATATGATTCGGTTGAACTGTTCAGTTAACCGTCTGATTTTGGTATCGCAATTGATTATTTGTTTTTTTCGCTCCTAAACTTTTCACCAACTCCCTCACTAAACCCTAGCTTTATCTTCATCTCTGTTCATTTCTCTCTTCTGTAGCGACGCCATTAGAGAGAGCTTTAAAATGTCAAGATTCGAAGATGGATTCTCAGCGGGAAAATTGTTCTCACAAGGATACTCTTACACTTACGACGATGTGATATTTCTACCTCACTACATCGATTTCTCCACCGACGCAGTCTCACTATCTACACGGCTCAGCAAGCGAGTTCCTCTCTCGATCCCATGCGTTGCTTCGCCGATGGACACTGTTTCCGAGTCTCACATGGCTGCTGCTATGGCTGCTCTTGGTGGAATCGGAATCGTTCACTATAATTGCGATATTGCCACTCAGGCCTCTGTTATTCGTCACGCTAAGTCGCTTCGAGTTCCGATTGCTTCTGATGCTGTTTTCAATTCCCCGGAGCACCAGATTGGTTCCGTTGATGATTTTGGTCCTTCTTCCTTCGTTTTCGTCTCGCAATCAGGTAAACTTCGAAATCATTTTCACATTCAGAGAGCTGAGATTGAAATGAATCAAAAGATTCTTCATTTCATTAGTTCGATTATGTTTGTGGATTGATTTTTAGTAAATGATGAATATACTTTCTCTGTTGATTGCTTAATTAGGGACATTGACACCGAATTTGTTGGGTTATGTATCGAAATCGGAGTGGTCGAGTATGAAAGATGATCAGAAGGAGATGAAGATATATGACTACATGAAGAGTTGTGAGAGCAAAGATTACTATGTGCCGTGGGATATTGATCTGGACAAGATCGAGGCGGTTTTGGAAGATAAGCAGAAGGGGTTTGTGGTTCTTGAGAAGGATGGTGAGACTGTGAACGTGGTGACGAAAGACGATGTGGAGAGGGTTAAAGGATATCCCAAGTTGGGGTCAGGAACTGTTGGTCCAGACAATAAATGGATGGTGGGTGCGGCTATAGGGACGAGAGAATCAGACAAGGAGAGGCTGGAGCATTTGGTGAAAGCTGGAGCTAACGTTGTGGTGTTGGATAGTTCGCAAGGGAATTCTATCTACCAGATTGATATGATCAAGTATGTGAAAAAGACGTATCCGGAGTTGGATGTCGTTGGAGGGAATGTGGTGACTATGTACCAGGCAGAGAACTTGATCAAAGCAGGAGTTGATGGGCTGAGAGTCGGTATGGGATCGGGATCTATATGCACAACACAAGAGGTTTGTGCAGTGGGACGAGGACAGGTAAATGAAAGAGCTTTTAAATTGGATGAATAGTGCTAAGTTGATTCTATGAAATGCACCTTATAAAGTTTGGTTTTTGTCCTTTATGTCTTAGGCTACTGCTGTGTACAAAGTCTCAACAATTGCTGCCCATTACGGTGTACCCGTTATCGCAGATGGTGGTATCTCAAACTCAGGCCACATTGTGAAAGCACTAGTCCTTGGAGCATCAACTGTGATGATGGGAAGCTTTTTAGCTGGAAGCACTGAGGCTCCTGGAGCTTACGAATATCGAGTACTTGCATATAGCTTCCTACTTTAATTTAATGATCGAAACCAACTTCCCTGATTTTTATATCAATAACACAGTTTCGTCAATATTTTCTGTTGATTACAGAATGGTAGGAGAGTGAAGAAATACCGAGGTATGGGTTCATTAGAAGCCATGACCAAAGGAAGTGACCAGAGGTACTTGGGAGATACCGCAAAACTCAAGATTGCACAAGGAGTGGTTGGAGCGGTTGCAGATAAAGGCTCGGTATTGAAGTTTGTACCTTACACAATGCATGCCGTAAAGCAAGGTTTCCAAGATCTCGGTGCTTCCTCTTTGGAGTCCGCTCACAAGCTATTGAGAGACGACGTCCTTAGACTTGAGGTAAGCCGTTATTTCCTCTCCTTAGAAATCTCTGGTAAACTGTGACTTTCGCCATTTTCATGTTAATGTTTACGTTTTGTGGTTTTGATTGGTTGAGTAGGCTCGTACTGGTGCAGCACAGATCGAAGGTGGAATCCATGGACTAGTATCTTACGAAAAGAAATCGTTTTAAATTTCCCCGACTTTACTAGTGTTCCGTGCACTACTAATGACAACTACTATCCACTTAGTATGTTCCGNGATCGAAGGTGGAATCCATGGACTAGTATCTTACGAAAAGAAATCGTTTTAAATTTCCTCGACTTTACTTGTGTTCCGTGCACTACTAATGACAACACTATCCACTTAGTATGTTCCTTNTAGTGCTATTTCACAGCCCTTCAACCATTCAACCATTTAGGATGGTGGAATTGTGTTATGTAACTTTTGTTCCTGCATTCAGTTTTGTATTAAAACCACAACAAATAAGACTTTTGTTGGAGGAAATAAAATAAGTATTGTATTATGCCCCCATTTCGTTTCACTTTTACAAATAAGCTTTTATGGGTAAAAGCAAGTAAATGAGACATAGGGGTTACTCTGTTAACATACTCTTTAATCTGTAAACTTCTACTTTGTTAGGTATAGACAAACACCTACAGTTTATTTACCTATTGGAAGGAGAAGTGTGTGACAACGTCCAATAATGAAAGAACCAACAATCCTGAAACAAACTCAATCATCGTCCACCTCCAGCACTTCTGTTCCATGACAAGTACGATGGATCTCCCAGTTGCCTGAAATCCAAATACAGTCATATTCATTCAACAGGTATAGACTCTTTAAAGTTTGACAGACATCTAAACTTCCAAATCAGATGCAGCATTATAGAGAGAATGTTATATTACCTTGGTTCTACTAGATACAAGACGGAGAAGAAAACAGCCAAGAACAAGCATATGCTACCAATAGTCAGATACGCAATCCCAAGGAAATCGTTTCTTCCACCAAGCCAACTAGTGGTAGATAGCACAAGCTTCTTCTTTCCATGGAAGCTATAAGTGTTGTAATTGTTTTCCAACAGGATGTTTATGGTGTCTCCGGCTTCAAGATCAGTGTCTATTTTACCATACAACTTTCTAAATGTTGGTAAAGCCGCAGTCCGCATCCACACTATAAGATCTTCTTGCTCACTCAACTATTAGAAACAGGACTTCATGTAACAATTTGCTTATAAGATCAAAGGAAAGTGATGTTTTTCAAGACTTACTGGGATATCTGGATCAAGACTTTTACCGCCGATGAGGGATCCTTTCTGGAAATTTTTTGGAAAAACGTGTTTACCAAACTTTGACTCTCTATCACTCTTCCATGAAATGTCTTTCTTGTTCACAGTGAGCTTTTCATTGTTTCTAGAGAAGACATAAGTATCATTGAACAAACTCCAAGCAACAAGACCACAAGGAACAATTGGTTCACCTCCTACATTATCCTCGGGGGCACATGATTTCACATCGCGTTCATCTTTTGGACTACTCAGTTGTCCATCTTGTCGACTTTTTACATACCTACAATTTTCAAAATCATCAAATAACGTACAATGAAAATTTTGTAATTTGAACCATGTTCGAATGCACTAGTTGCACATGCTGAAAGATGATGTTACTAGATTCCATGAGAAGTAACAAACACAAGAGTGAGATATATATGTTACCGTCGATGGTTTTGGTAATAGTTCTCAAGCTGGTAATATACATAGACAGGATTCTTCATAGTTTTTGTCACCTATGGAAATGAAATGTTATAAAAAAAAAAAAACTTGTAGAAAGAAAGGTGATTAAGAAGAGGTATAAGATATCTACCGTTATTGTTCTGTTGCACCTCTTATCTTCTAAGCCCTGAATGTATCCGACTTTGTTGTCTCTAGAAGATAATGGAATACAGTCTGTGTCATATCGATCAACAATCTCGATGACCTATATGTGATAAGAAATTAAAATGTAGCTAAGAAGTAAGAAAAGACATCTACAAAGTTGTTAAAAAAAAAAAAAAANTTGATAAGAAATTACAATAAGAAATCAAAATGTAGCTAAGAAGTAAGAAAAGACATCTACAAAGTTGTTAAAAAAAAAAAAAACATACACCCTGAGAAGCAAATAGGCAAATGGCTCCAAGAGGAATAAAGACAACCCCTGACATAAGAAAACTCAGAATCACCTGCAAAATAATGCAAGTAAATAAGACCTTTTTAAATATTGTAAATTTGAAAAGTGAATATATACCTTCTAAGAAACGTTACATTATGAGTTACTGAAGAAACTTTACCCATTTTGGAGTAAGAATTGGTTTGCATGCTGGAAGCTCTTGTTGGGTAAATCTTGAATCTGATGAAGAAAATTTGGCCAACAATGCAAGTTTAGGCTTCTTGTTTAACATTCTAAAAAAATTTCTATTTAAGATGAGAGACATTAAATGTATCACACATTTTGATCCAACAACCCCAAAAGGGCTTCATCTACTACACCTTATGAAAGTTTCAAATGAAATGGATTATCATAGATACCAAACTAGCAAGAATCTGGATATAATACATAAGAAAATTCCTTTATAACTAGGTATTCCCAAGGTACATGTTCATATATCAAATCGGCAAAAGAAACAAACGACAAAAAAAACTGCAAAATGTAAAAGAAAATAGATCACATTTTGGACGTTTTAATTGAGGTGAATTTGGCAGCAGAAGCGTCGGTGGATCCACCGCCTAAGGAAATTGTGGACGTAGCAGCGGGGCTCATTACGAAGAAATTGACAATACAAGAAAAACCTATTCCCTTAATTTTCTTAAGGGTCCTATTTATCTTATTTATTTATTTTTTTTGCTGAAAACGTTTTCAAAGAAATTTAGTTTCGGTTAAGTTTGATTTAAGGTTTTGTTTTACAAAATCTAAATTGCAAAACCAATTTTAAATGGATTAAGATTTATTCGTTTTTTTCTTGACCAAACAAAAAACCAAAATTATATTGCTGAATAACGGAAGTGGTACCATATTATCAAAGCAGGTCCTAGGTATAAAACAAAAATAACATCCCTCAAGAATATCTCATCATAATAATGATACCATTTTAAATATAGTTTATTATATATTAAAATTTAAGTTACAAAAACTATTCGAGTCAGATATCTTAAAACTGCTATATGAGTTTTTCATTTGGAAAACTCTTGTCATTTTTTTAAACAAATTATTAAATTATGAGAAACCCTAATGAAAATACTCTAACTTATTCCGAAAATTAAATATGGATATATATATAATTCCAATTGATTGTTGTAATAAAGAATAAAGTTCTATTAACCAAGTAAAACAAGTGGTCCTAGTAAATAAAAGACTTAGAAAAAGTATAAATCAGCTCCCTAGCTCATAAGTTAGATTTCTTCTTAACTAGTCCAAATGACTACATTTTATACATATTAGAAAACTCGATTATATGAAATATATTCACTCTTAAAGAATTTAGTCGGATTTTGGTTCAAGACCTTTCATTTATTGAAAAATAAGTTATACTTGATACATTCGTAAAAAGTTGTGTTACTTGACAGTGTGACTAATTTGTAAGGTCATATAATTTAACCCTACTTAAAAAGACAAGCCCATTTTAAACATGTTCTACTTGCATTTGTCACCAACTTTTTGTTCGATAGGCCTACAAGAAAGCATCACATTGCAAATTTGTTGACTAACTTAAACACCGAATAGATAATCAGAATAAGATCATAGCAGATCAACGATAATATAATTTATATATCGGATGTACTCCAAGGGATTCAACTAGATTATTCTCCCCTCGAATTATAAAACGTCTTCTAACCGAGGAAAAAAATATATATATAAACTATATTCAAGTGTAGATGACGACTAACATGGATTTAAATCCATGGCATGTGAATGGATCGGATCGGTACAACAACCATTTAAAATTTATCATTGTTTTTGTCTATGATATATATAGACAAATATACTATAATTCTAGTGGATAGTCTTGTTGTTTTGACTAGCTTGTCCTACCCTGTCTCTCGAAGGATTTCTCCTTTTTCTATCATTTCTTTAATAAGAAAAGGCTTCTAGTTGTGATTAAGATCTTTAAGCATCAAAAAAAAAAAAAAAAAAAAAAAAAAAAAAAAAAAAAAAAAAAANAGTCACTTGTGCAGGAAAAGAGAAGTTTTAAAAGTAGAAAAATAATCCTAATTTAAATTAAATAATCTAATCATAGTTGATGTAAGTAAAACTTATCTTTTGAAAGTAAATAAATGNCAGCATGATCTGTCATGAATGATTACCATTTATATCTATATATAAAGACTATTCGCTATGACTAGTATTACAATAAAGATACTACAAACTGGATAGGTAGGAAAAGAGAAGTTTTTTTTTTTTTTTTTTTTTTT
>OVAF01001951.1:0-17597 GCA_900406245.1 Odontarrhena argentea | reverse complement strand
TGACAATGCAATGAAATAGCAATGTTTAGAGGGAAGCTCTGAAATAGCCCTAATCTACGAGTAACAGCTCTCCGAGATCGCCGGCCTCTAACAGCTACCGGACCACCGAACAGGTGCCAAACTGCTATCACACTCTCTATTTACACCTGTTTCGGGTTATTGATAGATAAAATAGCTATTCTCTCCAATTATTCCATAGTACTGTCTCAATTCGAACCAGGTAAAATTTGTCCAAACACTCACAAAGAAGTTTCTTTTGTTCCCCACAAACCATCTTAAATTCTCCTACAAATGCCTCATCCACCCATTTGAAAAGATGATCCACATTTGTCTGCACCAACCTCAGATAATCTCAATCAAAACAAGACATATCATAAGCTAAAAAAAAAAAAAATGGATTTCTTATACCGGTTGCACCTAAAGAACTGACGATATGCATTCATAGTGGTTGTAGATTTGGGCCATTACAAATAAACTTGATGGTGAAATAGGCAAATTTTCAAAAGTTAATGTAGATTTGGGCAATTACAAATAAATTTGGTGGTGAAATAGGCAATTTTTTAAATTAGTGTGTATGCTTACGTGGCATCGGAACCACGTGTACAATGCCACGTGGCCAAAGTTAACGGCAAAATAGACGGACGTTTTCGATTTGATCATTTAGGCATAAATACAATTTTAACGGGGTGACGAGTGACGTTTTTGATAAGTTAGTGTAGTTTTAGACCATTACGAATAATAAGTGTGTATACATTCACATATCAGTAAACTTAGTGGTGAAATAGGCATTTTTTCCATATTTTTACCGTTTTCAGCTATGTATTTTTTTTTTGTTTTAATCATTATTCGTAACGAAACTCAAGAAACCATGTAAGAATCTGATTTTTTTAACCTTTTTATTTTTTCAAAGTGGTTTTTGAGAAAACAAAGCATTTCATGTCTAAATACATGAGTTTTCTAAAAAAATCAGCATTCTAGCACTTGAAGATCAATCCTAGATGAGGAGGCCGTGTATTTTGGATAAAGCTGAGCTTTTAAGAAAACATTCTCATGCGAATAAGCTTTTCAGTGGATCTAGAATTAACTCAATCGGCCCAATTACTGAAGACTTGTCCATCTGAACGCCAAGACAACTCTGAAGCCCAAACTTCTTAATACATGAGAATTACAGCCAAAAGGAGTTGGATAAGCTTAAAGACTTCAAGAACCTTCAGGATATATCCAAAATCTACTGAATATATTCAAGAATTATCCATAAGAATATTCAAGAGGATATTCGATCGAAAGAGATAATATTCGAGCGAACCGTTTGAAAATAAGACCAAATCTTAGATCATTTTCCCAGAAGGATTCCAAGTCTTCTTAGGAGTTAGCCAACCTTCTTAAACTATAAAAGGAGAGGCACGAGCTAGTCTTCATGACACACTTAAAAACACTTCAAAGCTTACAGGCGAACCAGCTCACCAATTTTCTTATTTCACTGTTCTTCATCTTTTTGGGTTTATATTTAAGAGATCATTGTAAGGGAGACCTCTCATCCCCATTTTTGGAGAAGTTTTCTGAACACTTTTTTATTTATCTAATTTCAGTTCTTATGCTTTCACTAGGATGTTTGTCACTAGGATGTCTGAGTAGTTCTCTTGTTAGGGTTTAAGGAATTATACAAGGAATCATGATTTGATAAACATGATTTAGAATCTATGCATGACTGTTTATTGCTTAACTTCTTATCAGAACTTCATTCATATCTAGGATAGAACTACAGCTACGAAACCATTAAAGTAGTTTAACCTGATGTCTGATTTTGAAAGCCCTCATAACCACGCTCGGAGGAACAATCAATTTCTAAAGCTTATTGACTAGGTTAGGGACGGACGGGGCCCTTACAACTTTTTATACTAATCTAAACGCTTATGCCAAGTTACAAAATCAACCTTAACACTAGAACAAAGAGGAGTAACATGTGGTAAAGATAAACAACTAGTTTCATTATAAAGAACATAAAGATTCCCAACTTGACTACCTTGACCAATCATCAATCCTGAGTAAATGCATGAATGAAACATGCAACAAAATTTAAATCTAGCTTCGACATTAAATGAAACATGCAACCATTTGGCAACTTAACAAAGGTTTGGTCTAAGGACTTATATTTTTCATAGGGATCTATTGTGTGTAACATGATCGATGAGTTGTTAAGGAATCTATTACCCGAAGCTCTATGAAATATAATAGATTGAAAAGAATGTACTAGTAATCTGATCGATAACTGGTGCAGAAGTTGAAGGTGAAGCATTAGCAGGATTAGACCTTGGTGTGAGGCCACAATTATGAAGTTGAAATCGTACTATGTATATGATCACTGGTCATCATCTCACCATGCAGTTCTACAAGAATGTGCTCTTTCTGTGATAAATCCAGGATTGTGTTGACCAGATTAGTGATTGTACAACTTTCATTCCCTCTCCTTTCACTGGATAGCCTGGTAGAAATCCAAGCTTCTTATTTCATTTGTCCACAATATGTCACAAACGTCCACAATGTGTGCACTGAGGTTTCTGATAAGTTCCTTGAGATGCTAGAACATGTTGACTCACAGTTGGACTTGGAAAGCAGATGGATTGAATGTAGATGTAGTCTTTGAATCACTACCTCTCTGACCTTCATCTTGATCTAAAATATTTAATATATGTCCACGAATGTTACTGAAATTATCACTCATTCCCATCAAGAGCTGTATAATACGCCTGGTCCCAGCTTCATCTGTTAACTTCTTAACATGATCACAACTACACTTATTCATTGTGGTACTTTTGGTGTTTCCTAACTATTCCCACAATGTTTTTTTCTTTGTATAATATGCAGACAAGTCAAAAGAACCTTGTTTGAGACTCATAACACCTTGTTCTAATTGGTATCTTCTTCGGAATAACGAGCCAGTTTATCTAACTTCATGAGGGGAAAATAAACACATGGAGAAAAGAATTAATTGCAATGAAAATTATTGATCCTCAGACCAAAAGTCTAAAAGAATATTCATTTGCAGAGCGTAGCGTATTAATTGCAAGACGCTTTTGCTAACCCAGATAAAGTGACAAAGTCACATATACCAGTTGTGATGCTCCAATTAGAATTGATGCCGCGGAAAGAAAATATTATGAAACCGCTAGTGAGTCTAAAGAACGCATGAAGCATGATAGACTTATTGGTTCCATATATAAGAATCATCGAAAAGAAAAGGAGCATAAATTGTAAATGACCAGATCGAGGAATGAGAGGCTTTTGAAGGATCTCTAAAAGAGACTGAGTGATATCTAAAAGAGACATAAGCATAACAAAGAAAGAAATTCAGGTACCTAATAGTGAAAATATCTACCGCTAGTTATGTCATGTCTGTAATAAAATACAATTAAAGAGCAAATAGACGTCGTAATATTTTTGCATGCTATGAGCGGTTGAATCTATTAAAAAGAAAGAGGATCGTGAAAGAAAGGTTATTGAAAAGTGTACACAAAAAATGATTGGCCAAAATGAAAATGAAGAAATAGAAAATAATTATTGTCTATTGAAAGAAATATTTGGAACAGTTGTCCATACACTAAAGTGTTAGAACCAGTGGGAGATAAATGTGTCTTTGTGTGAACGTATGATGCAAATTGTGAGATATAAAGCACATTTGGTTTAACAATGATGATCACAAAGACATGTAACTGATTTATAAAAAGTTATATTCTCTTGTGGTGGATGTAAATACATAAGTCTTGCAGTAAGAGAGAAATTTAATTTGCGCTAATGATCATTATAACGTACTTATATGGACCACTAGATTATATTGTAGATATGAAAATCCCTGGAGGATTAATGATATATATTAATTTTCATGCTCAAGAACTATATCGAATCGAATATAGAGAATGAAGCGTGGGATTTAACCATTGAAATTTAAACTTATGTTTATATGGATTGAAAAGATACTTAAAGCTGAAATTTATTGAACTCTTGCAGAGTTATCAGAAAATCAGATTTGTGTAAATTTTGGTTTGCAACAGAATTCTGTGGCAAAACAGATTTGTGCGAATTTCGTGCAATGTTTGATTTTTGTGAAAAGACATATTCGTGCAAATTTCGGGCACAACTTTTTTTGTGCAAATTTTGGGCAGAATCGGAAAATTATTGCATGAGTGTTAATTTATATTCTTATGGATTGAAATACTCTGGAAGTAGGTGATATAATTGTCTCTATGAGTATCTGATAAAGAGAAGGTGTGAGACTTACTCAATTAGTCTATGCATGTATACAAGAAAATTTGGCAAATGATTTAATATAGTTGCAGTGTATATTGAAAATTGAGATATCATTGGAACTCCTGAAGAGGTTCTATATACAGTGAAATATCTGAGGTGGGAGATCATGGAAAGATAAAGTTTTCTTGAATTTACATATTGAGCATCGAGCGAAAGGTATAATATATTGAAAGATCCTTACATAATTCCATATTAAAAGGCTCACATATTATTGGTCCGGCTGCACCATAATCCAATTGATGTTCATGCAATTTTGATATATTTCCACGACTGAGTAATGAAATCTCGTAAGATAAAAAGAAAAGTTTAAATAACCCCTTATACAAGACAAACATATATGTAAATGTTTGAAGGCTTGTTTTTATGAACTTGAAGTGTATATAGATTAAGAAAAGATAGTATATGCAAAGTGGATGGTATGGATCTAAAGTTTACGGGATTATATGATACTCATACGAGTATGTTTACTAAAACTTTACTTATGATAGTTTTATGAAAAGATGATATATATGTTGGAATGCATCTCTTGAGGAAGATGCTTCCAAGGGGAAGAATATATATGATGATAACTAGCGTGGTTGTACTCCTTTTCTTACCATGGTTTTTATCTCATTGGGTTTTTCCAAGGCAAGGTTTTAATGAGGCAACAAAGCACGCAAACTATAGACACGTAAGGAGGAATCAAGAGAAGAAAATTAGAGATGCTACAAATTAGTTCAAGTGAAGATTATAAGACTTACCAAGATGCTTCAAGGTACTACTTTTATTTCATCACATTATACTACACCGTCTTAGAGATAAAGTCATGTACTCATGAGGGGGAGCAAAAAAGAAGATCTGAAGTCATTTACTAATGAGTAAAAATAGAAGCACACTACATTCTTTTTCCCTATAACCATGATTTTATCCCATTTGGTTTTCCTGGTGAGGGTTTGTAATGAGACAACACTCTACACGCATTAGTTTAAATGGTCATCCTAAGGAAGGCTTCTGAACCCGTTTATGGATGTCCATTATAGGGCCCATTAGGTTAAGAATTATTCTAAAAATACTTGGGGATCAAACCAAAACCCTAGACTTGTGGTATCCTGTTACTCCACCACGTAATAGTATTTCTTCTTTGCTCACCCCATTCAAATAATCGATGACGATGATAGCGGCTTCGTCGACCTTGCTCGAATCAAGTGTGCTCAAATGGAATCCGCCTGTTCTATACATGCAAAGCTGCCATCGTCCTTGTGCTCTTTTCTACTCCAACCCTCAACGCAAATCAAAACTTGGTCGTCTCCAAATCACCGTCAAATACAAACACTCGGATGCAGATCCGAATTGGAAGAATCCGTTTAAAAAACTGACGACTCAGATCAAGAAAGCGCTAGATTCCCTCAAGAAACCCGCTATAGCTGCGGTTTTGCTAGGTCTGCTTTTGTTCTATAATCGCAGTGTTGCTTTGGCTGCTTCCGGTGGTAGAGTTGGTGGTAGTAACTTCTCTTCGCGCTCTTCGAGCTCTTCACGCTCTTCGAGCTCTTCTGTGAGATACTCAAAACCCTACTATGGCGGTGGAAGTGCTGTTGATGATGATGATGAAGAATTGGCGTATGCTGTGAGATACTTCGTCTCTCTCACTGGCTCTGTTCTGGTTGGCACTGCCCTTTTAGTATTGTTGGCTATCGAGAAAACTAGCGTCCTTAAACTACAGGTAATTTGTATTCCCAGTAGATCATTTAGCCATAGGAGTTTTATGGTTTCGATATAGCTTTGTAATAATATTCTATGAAGGCTACGTATAAATGAATTTATGGGATAGCTAACCATACATGACACTGACAACTTCCTTGTGTTTCATTTTATTTGAATACGTATTCTCTCAGGTGGGGTTGCTGGGTTCAGGGAAAACCGTACAACAAAATTTTAATTGCATTGCTGAAAGTGCAGATACATCCACATCCGAGGGTCTGAGCTACGTTTTAACCGGTAACCTATTCATCAGTTTGTCTCATATGTTTTACCCCCATCATATGTGGAAAAAATGCTATGACTTTTTCTTTTGTTTTTAGAATGAATATATTCTGTTGTTGAAAACTGGTGACCTATAGGTCCTGTATAAAGTCGATATCATTGCTTGGATACCAAAACAAAACATTTATTTTCATTGTGTTCTCTGTTGAGAGAATTCCGGATTTGCAAATTTTCTTTTTAATCTGCTTTCGTTTGCTTCATTAATGCTTCTCGTGTTTCCTGTGACATATTGTGGGTCCTAATATATTTCTTGGGACTCATTTTTCTGTGTCTTACAGAGGCAACATTGGCTTTGCTGAGGCACCCGGAGTATTGCATCTCTTGTTATTCATTAGTAAGTTAACTGTTTCTATATATTTGCGTGCTTTGTATATTTCATCATTTTAGCATGGTTCATTACTTGGGCGAGTAATTCTCGGACTATTCAGTGAACATGGATGCATAATTAAACTAACCATTCTGGTTGTATCATGTACTCTCAGGTGGATGTGAAATGGAGTATAAAAGAGGGAGAGAATCGATTTAATCAACTCTCCATGGAAGAACGGGAAAAATTCGATGAGGAGACACTTGTTAACGTGAACAACATAAAGCGAAAAAGCTCAAAACTGCAGAGAGCTAGCGATTACAGCAATGAATATATTGTGGTACACTTATGGAAACTCCAAAATTGCACGTTTTAAGTCTAGATGGCCATCCCCTAAACAGGAAGGTTTGTACATGTGCAGGTAACCATCTTGGTAGCTGCAGAGGGTACATATAAACTGCAGCCAATAAATGGAAGTGCAGATCTGAAGGAAGCGTTACAGAAGCTCGGGTCAATTCCAAGAGACAAAATAATGGTTAGAGACTCTATAGACATAAGTTGCATAATCATGAACAATTTAAAGTCATGCAAATGAAAACTGTACAACAAAATGGTGCAGGCTGTAGAAGTATTGTGGACACCACAAAAGGAGAAGGATGTTTTGTCGGAAAGAGAACTACTTGAAGATTACCCACTTTTGAAGCCTTTGTAAATTGTACTCATTATCATGGAGAGCCCGTCCCCAGGCGGGCTCAAGATTCCGTCAATCACCTCGAAATATCAAAAGAGATCAACCCACCTTAGATATAGGCGTACCATCTGGCACGGTTCATAGGTTCATATATAAGATAATGGAAACAGATGGTCTGAGTATTGATGACAGATATTTAGCTTATTATTGTGATTCAAATTTTAAGAAGGGAAGAGCTTTGCCGAGAAAAGCTGTAGCAGCATTTTCTTCCCAACGCAAAAAGCTCACTATATACAGGCTGATCATTTGGTTTAATCTAGAGAAATTACCTGGAATACCGAAAAATTATTTCAAAACTACTAGAATAACATATTGGGACTCCCACCACAGACCACCACTTAAGCCACCGGAGTCGCACAGAACGCGGGGAACCAAGGACAAAAAACCAATGAAAACAGGAAAAGGACACTAGCTAGAGAACCAAGAAGGACTATCCAACCGATGCCGGTGCGATGGGAGCCCTTCAGGGGAGGAGAGGGAGTTGAAATTATGCAGACCAGAAGAAGAAGTTTGTTAAGGAATCAATTTTCTCATTAATCAGTAAAAGTATTACAATGTCAGTATCTATACAAGTATGCCAGACACTAAACCAACTTACTAAACCACTCTATACAAGTAAAACAATAATGTAATTGGTATTTGTAATTGAACCAATGCACTGAGCGACATTCAGTTTATACACATTGCGATGCCCTTCATAAAACTTGTGTATGAGACCTACACAGCTTTGTCTTGAAACGATGCTGAAAGAGAGAGAGGTCTACATTGATTCCAAGGTTACTAACCCATTTAGGAAGGAAGACAAAGTATACAACCGCAACTGCAATTGCTAACCGATCAAGACAATGTCTAGAATACTTAACCCGCAACATCATAATTTGCGCTTCTTATTATGCATCATTAGACGAGGCTACGGAAATGGCCGCTGAATTGGAAGCTGGTGATGTTGTCGTCTTGCTGGCTCTGAAGAATCGGATAAAGGTTTTACTGTATCTTTTTCTTTTGTATAATCCCTAAATACTTGGAGGCAAAATATATTTCACAAGTTTAATCATCATAGGTTATATAACAGATAGGATGTACATTGTCTTTTTCTTTACCAGAGATTATGACACAACAGATATTTTGTTTGTAAACTTCCCTTTTTCTGTTAAAATCATGGTTCGAAAGAAGGAACATCATTTTCAGGAAGGTGTGTCAAACTATAACTCATTCTGTCTAGGACACTTCTGTATGGATCTTCCTCTCGTTTCTTTAACAAGTAGGCTATGCTCTTCTCCACTTCCTCTTTGGCCTCCAAGTAAACTCGGTTTGCTGCTTCTTTGTCTTTCACAAGTTCCGGTCTTCCTTTCGTCTGTATTGGCTTCCCAAACAGGTAATAGAACCGACCAGGGATCTTCGGTACGAGTCCTGGTATATAGAGCTGCTGATTTGCAACCTCTCCACTTGATTCTTCCCTATATGTATCCACATAACAATCATCCAATGTGACTCATTAGTACCTTTAACTGCTTCACATTACAAAAATTCACCTTTCCATTTTCAAATAGTAAACAAACATGAACCCGAAAACTAACTGAAATCTATTCTGACTTTTTAAGGACTCATTTAATTGTAACTAGATACATATATTACAGGTATTCAAGCAAAACAACAGACACATCTATGCAAGTTAGATGAAAAGCAGTTTTACCTCAATTTAAATCTTTTGGCATCACGAGTTATTTCCAAGATATAGTCATTGAGAATTGGAATCTTCATCAAGTCGTTGTAATCAAGAACCAACTGCAATAACAAAAGAAAAATAATAATATATATCTTCCTCTTTTCAACACTTGTACTCCAAATTTTGGGACATATTGCATTGACAGACAGCTTACTTCAGCTATATCGTCTTCACCAACCGTTCCAAACGGCACTATTGTTGCACCAAACCGTGCTGCCATTCTGACAAACTCTTGCTGGTCAGGCCAAATTAGTTTGTATTGTTCACCCTGTGTAAGTTCGTGAAAGTATATGTAATCCGTAATTGTAACACCAGCAGGCTGAATTAATTGCTAACATCACAGAATCAGCCAAATCTCAGATAATGAAGTCAATTTTAATTTGATCTTAACTAAAAACTTAGATATTGCAACGTGATATAAACTCCTAGGATTATAGCATCAACTGTTTTGACAGATCTATATACCCCGGCCTCAACTGTTTGAAAAGCTACTGTCAATGTTTGTGTTAAACAAGCCTCAATTGCTTCAAAGGCTAATTTCTACATCTTTTACGTTGTTTTAATAGAATGAGGAAGTTTCGTCAACATTTCCTCATCTTACTATGAGCATAGAGGTAGTTGAAGGTTCAACTGCCCAATCGACTGTTGTTTACTGGGTGGAACTACTTGCCTTTTAAACAAAGAAACCAAAAAAGCAATTATTTAAACAGAAAAAGATTTTGAAGATGGCTAACCCGGAGATGAAGAGCCTCTCGTGCACCACCAGGGTAGAGAAGAACATGAGATTTAGAAGATAAAAGCTTGAAAAGATTGGTTGCGGTGACAGGATAGGCACCAAATACCTTAATCCAATCAACATAATTAAACTCTTTCTCTGAATCATTTTCTAAGTACAGAACCGGATGTGCCATCCCGCGAAAGAGAATATTTTTCTCTTTGATAAATGCCTCAGACATGGGGCCAAGTTCCAAGCCCATCAACATGTGGTAACCAACAAGTAGCACCGGACCTTCATCTGGAACACCAGCAAGACCCTTCACTATTCTCCCATCTTCCATAGTTGACAGAAACACTGAACTAACAGCATTTCGTAACAATCTGCTTGTTAAACGGAAAAAAGTCAGACCAGATACTGTCACAAGGAGCTTAGTGTCTGAGCAAACCCGATGGACTCAGAGAGTATATTAACTTGTATTGTCAGCTTTTTGTATATAATTTTTTCAATGTTAAGTAGATGGAGCACTTTTATTTGAGAGAGAGGGTCAAGGATGGCGTAGAGTTACCCGAGGGTTTCCTGGAGGGCATAATCCAATTCTCCCTTGCTCGGAGGCAAGAAATCAGAAACATAATCAAATCTCCTAGAGCGCCGGTACTTGCATGTACCTTTTATAACCGTGAGCAAACTGATGCTATCTTCCTATGACCATGAAGAATAGTAAGTTAAGAACACTCTTCTCTGTGCTTTCTTTCTTGAAACAGGTTCCTCTGATACTTCTTCATAAGCTTCACCTACCAGCCATTAGAAAAGGAAAAACATTCAAAAGTGAGTACTGAATTACCAGTAAAAGGGTATGGCCGTTTTCCTTGAAGCATCGAACAGTACAGTTTTTCAGCACCCCATAAAGCCGCTTTGCTTCTTCTTGGCTAGGTAGCATCCTGTCCTTTCCACTGAAAGACCATGAAATCCATAGTCATTTATGTAAGTCTTGATGGTATGTCAATCATTATGATCCAGTTCAGTGGAATTTCTTTAATCGACCAAGACAACAAAAAAGAGACTAAAAAGCAATAAAAGAAGGAAGACGATTACCTAGCAAGGAGTAAGACTTCGGCTTGAACTGCATGGATGCGGGAATTGGCATAAGCAGCACCTGATCTCAGTAACTTAAGCTTCCAAAGTAAAGTTTCCCTTGGTATAATTTGACCGAGCTCCTAAAAGCGCATCATGAAATAAAAAAGCTATTTTGTGTATAAAGAGAACCAAGTAGATGCATTATAAACACTCACAGATAGAAGAGGAAGCATCGATTTAGTAAGCCTCTCTCTAAACTTTTCCATTTTTACGCTTGCTGGAAGTTGGTTGTCAATACCAAGTGAAGCCATCTTAAATGGATCACCTATATATAAAAAAATCCTGAGTAATGATCAATTTAAGAAGAAATTAAAGGGCTTACTTACATATATTATAAGCATCATTTCATGTACCCATAATAAAGCTTAGAGCATAAGGAACAGTAAAATGAAGCTCTTCTGGCATCATCTCTAATATAGGCAGCAATGGCTGTAGCGGCGACCTCTCAAATGATGTTGCTAAAAAACAAAAATGATTATACCTAATGTGTAAGTATGCATTTCGATAAAAAGCTATGAAATTGAAGAAAAAATGTTTCCTGACCTGGGTTAACTAGTATCAACACCAAGTCTAATTGGCGGTTTCTGGCAGCAACAGCAAGTGCCAGGCATCCTCCAAAGGATTCGCCAAGGAGATATATCGGCTTATTCGGACGTGTAGCATGCTCCTGCCTCAAAACATCTTCGACTATTTTCACCAGCCCTTTAAGGTGAAATCAACACTTGAAAATATTCAGAAAAAATATTGAAGTAAACACTAAACAACCTAAAGTTCTTTAACAGAAGCACTTGTTTAATATTTCTATTTAATTATTACCTTCAAATGGAGTTCGATCATGTACAGGAATATGCAGGCACCAGACATGAAAAGCCCTATAATCAGAAAGCACAATAACAGCAGTCAAGACTGCGAGACACAGTTACACTGACATAGAAAGGACCGAGCATAAGCTTATGAATATGTCAGAGTGAGAGCCATGTTAAAAGTATTAGTTATTACACATTAGATACTATTGCTTAGGCTTTTATATATATCATTCTTAGGCCAATGTCATTTCAGAGAGCCCAGACTTGAGAGAAGAGCGAACATACCTCCCAAGAGCTTTGTGATGAGGAACGAGGCCCATCCCGGTGCCATCCAGCCCTGCCTTACAAAAAAAAAGTCGAAATTGTCAGAAAAATCATATAAACCATTACTAAGGAGTAGGAACCTGTAAGAAACAGTCTAGAAAAATAAAAATATATTGATTCCAATTCAAACACTTATGAGGCAAATTTAGTAATTGTTGTTACCAGGTAAGAAGAGAAGCGTCGGTGCATCTTCAATGGGTTGGCCACAATCGACAGGGCTGAACCACCGTGGAGGTCCACCGTCAGGCTTCAAGATCTCTTTAGTCGCCGCGAAGTAATCCTTCACAGATTTCGAGCCATACCCATCATCCCATAACAGCTCCATTTCTTCTTTCCTCTCGGATTGTACCTTCCCATTCACTATATTTGCCAGAACATCACTTCCTTTTTGGTTTCCGACGGTAGCCACAGAGACCGAACCGTTCACAGACTCCACTGTTGTCTTATCACCAGAAATTTGAGCTCTAACCTTGAAACTGGGTCTCTGCTTACGTTTCGATCTGAAATTCGGTAACACCAAGAGGCTTGATGAACATGTTGCCATTGTCATTGAGCCTGTCAGGCAATGGAATTTTTTCCCCGCAACTTAAGGGAACAGAAAATTAGGAAAAGACAAAAACCTTTACAAATATCCTAAAAAGCAATTTCGAACGGAAAAACAATATTAGCAATATTAGTACACGATCATTTAATATAGTTTCTAAGATATAATGGGATATGTGATTGAATAGTGAATGATTTTATAAGTTGATATTTCTAATATAGATTCGTAATAAGATATAATGTGATATGCGATTGGAATTTTTTTTTTTTTTTTTTTTGATAACATTTTTTACAAAGATTTTTGTGAAATATATTTTGAGTAGTTGTTTGAAAATAAGTAAGATGTTAATACTAAATTATTTTCTTAATTTTCTTAGATTTTATTGAATAGTTTTTGTGCTTCGTCTATAAGAAAATCATAGTAATATTTTGAGTAAAAAAATTTTGAGCTCATTACCAAAAAAAAAAAAAATTTTGAGCTATCGAAATTATATGAATAATAAATTTCTAGATATTAGTTTACAAAAAAAACCTAACAAAGTTATACTATATTATATAGATATAATAAAAAAAAATTGGATTGATGAAAATCTTATTCAATTGTGATATGCTACAAAACATTGCCTATCATGATATATATGTTTCAAAAAAATTTTACAAAAATTGTACGAATGATAAGTTATATTGTTTTTTCTAATTATCTTTTGAGCACCAATTTTTAAGTTTTAAATTGAATATATATAATTTTTTCTAATTTATAATATTATCGCCATAAAATATCATTTAATTTTCTACAAAACATTTTGAAATAATTTATTATAAATAAATGGTTTGTGTTGGTTTTATCTTTATATCATTATAATTACACATAAAATATTGTAAGTTTTTTTTTTATTCATTTTATACTAAAATCTAATGTACCATCATAATATTTTGATCAATGGTAAATTTATATTTTTCTAAAAATTTCTTAAGGAAATGGTGTGTTGCAGCGCATTTGAAAAAATATTATGTTAAATTTTTTAACGAAATGCGTAACATAATGTTAACGAGGTATGTATTTTTATTCGATTTTTTTAGAGAGTAATAAAATAAATTAAATAAATAAAGGGACTAATAAATAAATTTTGTAAATGTATGTGACACGGGTCAGCTTCTCAGTTGCAGTTGAGGAATGAGCCTTACTTTATTATAAAGATATATGTATTGGTTCTTTAACGATCTCGAGCCCTAAAAATTAGTATATCACTCTTCCCAAGTTGACTTGAACTAGTGATCTTAAGTAAATCTCAAGTACCACTAGACCAAAAGCCACTTGGTAACTTCACAATTTACTAAGAGACAATAGTTTGATTGCTAAAGTATCTAAAAAAAAGAGGCATTGGCAAAAGAAGCTCAAACCTTAATCAATATTAGCCTCCATAACCCACCCATGTTTTTAATTACGAAACTAATCACGTAGGACCATTTTACCCTTCGACAATGAATTGAGTTATGTTGGACCCACTAAAATTAGTTGTCGGTGAATTCAAGTTGGGTTAGCTCGTTTTCAGAAACTGAATTACAGTTGATCACATGATTTCTTCATTTCCAGACTAGCCTTGGGGAAGAAGACGAGTAATGGGTCTTCCTATTGCTAACGAAATAAAGAACTATTATTGGGCCAAAAAAAATATGAAATGGTACGCCAGATAAAAAATCGTTAACAGAAACATAGGAGATACAATATCAAGTGTGTTAACAGAAATAGGTGTAGCCATTACAACATCAACTATTAATATCAAATTTACTACAACGATAAACCACAACACAACTAAATGTTTACAAGAATAAGGAATACTAAACCCTAAGGTGGGTNGGGGGGGGGGGGGGGGGGGGGGAGGGGGTGGGTTGACTAAACCCTATGAGTTATGGTTATAAACATATAAGTAACAATATGAAAACAATCGTACATAACTAGCAATAAATAATTATATATGTCAATATTCACGATATTCATAGTACGATTACTGAGGGAAAACTGAACCCTAATTATGGATTTCTAAACCCAAAATATGTATTTACAATACTTTTTGTATATCAAGACTCTAATAAGGGAAAACTAAACCCTAATTTTGGATTACTAAACCCAAACATATGTATTTATAATATATTTTGTATATCAAGACTCTAATGAGAGAAAATTAAACCCTAATTATGGATTACTAAACTCAAACATATGTATTTACAGTAGTTTTTGTATATCAAAACTCTAATGAGGGAAAATTAAACCCTAATTATGGATTACTAAACCCAAACATATGTATTTACAATATTTTTTGTATATAAAGACTCTAATAATGGAAAACTAAACCCTAATATTGGACTTCTAAACCCCAAACATATGTATTTACAGTATTTTTTTGTATATCAAGACTCTAATAAGGGAAAATTAAACCCTAACATTGGACTTTTATACCCAAATATATGTATTTACAATACTTTTGTATATCAAGACTGTAATACGGGAATACTAAACCCTAATGGAAATATTAAACCTTAACGATGTGCATTACTAAACCATAAGGGGAATACTAATCCATAAGAGGAATAGTAAATCCTAAACGTGGAGAAATAATAAACCTTAAAAGAGAATAATAAACCTTAATGGAATTGAATAATAAACATTTGTGTCGTAAATAAATAGTAGATTATAGTAGATTGTAAATTATGTAAAAAAGTAGGGAGGTAAGGGTAATTATTTTAGAGGAGTTAGGCTAAAAATTAGGTTTTGGAGGGAGGGTGCTAATAAAGCATATTAGGGGGAAAAAATGAGACTCTGCACTTAATTTCTCTAAAAAAAAATCTAGAGATAGATGGTTCGAGTAATTCTTAAGATGTGATCATATAAAATGTTATGGTTTTAGGTTTGAGATAATGTCTTAGTCAAAACAAAAATTAAGGTTAATCGAATCATTTATTTTCCTTTGATTGCTGTGGTAGACATCTCATTTTAATATTTATTGATTGTAATCTTATTTGCAGTACACTTATTACTTAATATTTCCAATCCAAGTTTCTATTACTAATAGTTTCTAATATTAATAATATAATATTATTATGATTAATAACTAGTAATTTTTTGTATTTCTTTTTATGAAATTTGGTTTATATTTTATTTTATGTAAAAAGAAAAAATTTTTGAAAAATCTCTGCGTTTTAAAAATTATGCTGTATCCAAAAATCCAGAAAGACTTTACCATACCCATCGTCTAGATCTAAAAAATTTTAATTATTAAAAAAAAAAAATCACAGAAATAAATATATGGAAAAAATACTTCTTTTTTTTTTTTGCTTAATGTTTTCTTTATTAGAGTCGTTATCAAGATTACTTTGTCAGCCAGTTCCTAACAAGAAAAGCCCCAGTGATACTTCCCAATACTATTTAATGTTTCTCTTTACAAAAAGAGACTTATGTGATACGTTATTTTTCTTTTTTGTTTCTAATATAATCAATTTCTCTGCATAGTAACAATGACAGTCAATACAAGAGTTAGGATTGGTGTAGTGTCTTTCATTTGAGTGGTTAGATCACACGAAAGACGTGTTCAAATTGGTTCCGTAAGACTTTTAACGGTGAAGAAGGAAGAAACAAAACAAGTGCGTAGATTTTGGATGTATCTAATAATTCCTTCCGTCTCCGTTTCAACAACTACATCTCCCTACTCTTCCATGCTCAACTATTTTTGGGCATTATAAAAACAAAAACCACTCTACGTGGGGCTGTCCATTTGTATATATATTAGATTAGATATTACATCCATTTATTGCATCTAATTACAGCTTTTAGAAGTAATAATTATTGCTCATTTGTGTATTTGGTATTTACATCTAGATGTAATTTTGTATTTGTTTATAAATTTGTATTTCTATGTCGATGAATTTATAATAAAATGATTGAAAAGAGTTTTTTCGAACAAAAAAATATAAGTTTTTGAATAAAAATAATTAGAATTATATAAATATATAATAACTATACAATTAGTTTTTTTTAAAAATGAATGCTTTTATACAAAAAAATATTTATAATTTTTGCCAAAAAATCTATTTTGTAATTTTTGTGAGAAAATAATACTTTGTATTTCATGATTTTGGCAAAAAACAAAGATTTTTCTAATTTTTGCAGATAATAAGATTTTTACGTTTCTACGGAAAAATAAGTTTTTGTGGTTTTGGCTAAAAAAAGATTTGTAAAAAAACGAGATTTTATGGTTTTGCCGAAAAACAACATTATAAGGTTTTGACAGAAAACAATATTTTATATTTTTTACAGGAAAGTGGTAGTTAGCGGTCTTGGAGGGAAGACAAGATTATTAAGTTTTGCGAGAAAAGAAGATTTTACGGTTTTAATACGAAAACGAGAAATTACGGTTTTGACAGAAAACCGAGAATTTAGAGTTTTGACCGGAAAAATGAGATTTTTAGTATTTTGACGGAAAACAATATTTTACGGTTTGGTGGAAAAACGAGTTTTAACAGTTTTGATAGAGAAACAAGATTTTACGGTTTTGGCGAAAAACAGGACTTGATGGTTTGGTGGAAAAACAAGATTTTGTGGTTTTCGTAGGAAAACAAGATTTTATGGTTTTGTCGAAAAATGAGATTTTATGGTTTTAGTGGAAAAACGTATTTCATGATTTTCATAGAGAAATGAGTTTTTTTTTTTTTTTTTATGTTCGTGGAGAAAATAATTTTAAACATAGGTGATTGTGTACTTTTAAAATTTAAATTAGGATTTAGGTGGTTTTTTAAATATGATTTGAGACATGGGTGGTCTCCTGTTTAATGATTTATTTTTAATGAAAAATTAATCTTAAATTATGATATGGTATTATGATGGTTTGATTTTAAGAATATAATAAGACCCGTCACTACAAGAAAACACTAGAATTTCCAACAAATTTTTTTGACAAATCAAGTTGTTG
>OVAF01001950.1:0-18381 GCA_900406245.1 Odontarrhena argentea | reverse complement strand
GGATAAACAAAATAATAACTTTATTTACCCCGCGTATCACGCGGGCAGACATCTAGTGTTTAATAACACACGATTTGAATACGGATTCTAAAATCACTAATAATTGAATAATCAGTGATTTTACGTCCCTACCACATCCATTACATCCCTATGCCTTCCGGACAAAATCAGAAAGTCAAAAACCACGTCATTCATTGGATTATTCTTCCCTAATCATTCGGTGATTCACACACAAAAAATTTAAAAACAAAGCAGGGGACAAGTCTTGTTTAGTTTTATATCCCTTTCAAAACCAACCAACGATTTCTTTATGATGTGCTGACAAAGAATTCTCTAAAAGGTTACCGTTTTATAATCTAGAGCTTTTTTTTTTCACAAAGATCCAAAATTTGCCTCTTAGGCCTTCGTCAAAGACATTAGGAGAGTGATATGTCATATTTTGAAACTCTCAATCTATCTTATCCATCTCGTTCTCTGTTTCTTTTCTGGGAAACGAAATGGAAATATCAGTTGCGTCTGTGACAGTTTCAGTAGCAATTGTTCTTGTGTCATGGTGGGTATGGAGAACTCTGAAGTGGGTTTGGTTCAAACCGAGGATGCTCGAGAGTTACCTGAGAAGACAAGGCCTTTCCGGGACGCCTTACACACCTCTCATCGCCGATGTGAAAAAGAATTTTAGTATGATGATGGAGGCAAGGTCCAAACCCATCAAACTAACTGATGACATCACTCCACGTGTCATGCCTTTTCCCTTGCAAATGTTCAAGACTCATGGTATGTTAGCTCTTGATTCCTCGAATGTCACAATGTTGCAGAAAAATGTTTAAACTTTTGTATTTGTTATGTGGTTGGAACAGGACGGACACATTTTACATGGCTTGGACCTACACCAAACATCACCATAACGGATCCTGAGCATATCAAGGAAATGTTCAACAAAAATTATGATTTCCAGAAGCCACATACTTTCCCTTTAACCAGATTGATAGTCCCTGGACTCTTTAATTATGATGGTGAAAAATGGGCGAAACACCGAAAAATCATCAACCCGGCTTTCCATCTTGAGAAGATCAAGGTCTTGACTTTATTTTTATAAACCCGAATCAGCTCAGAGTGCTTTATGTGTGTATGTATGTTCATTTGGACAATTTATGCCTTCTGCTTCTATGTATAGAATATGGTACCCGCATTCCACCAGTGTAGCAACGAGGTTGTTGGCGAATGGGACAAGTCAGTCTCTGATAAAGGCTCGTCTTTTGAAGTGGATGTTTGGCCTCGGCTTGTGAATATGACTGCAGATGTAATCTCTCGTACAGCTTTTGGCAGCAGCTACGAAGAAGGACAAAGGATATTTCAGCTCCTGGAGGAACTAGGAAAGCTCATCGTGAAAGCTTCTCAGAATGCTTTTTTCCCTTGATATCGGTATTAAAAACCCAACTTGCCTTGCTGCACTCTTGGTCTTTTAGACATGCAATCTGTTCGGAGACATGAATCATGTTGTGTCGTAATCTTGGTTCATTTGCTTTTGCAGTTATCTCCCAACGAAGGGTAATAGAAGGATAAAAGCACTAGCCAAAGAAACCCAAATTCTACTCCGAGGGATCATTGATAAGAGGTTACGGGCAAGAGAAGCTGGAGAAACACCAAACAACGATTTGCTGGGTATACTTCTTCAATCGAATTCAGAGCAAGCTAAAGGATATGGAATGAGCATTGAGGAAGTGATGGAGGAATGCAAATTATTCTATTTTGCGGGGCAAGAGACAACTTCAGTACTACTATTCTGGACGATGGTTATATTAAGCCAACACCAAGATTGGCAGGATCGTGCACGAGAAGAAGTGAAGCAAGTTTTTGGCGATAAAAAACCTGATACAGAAGGCCTGAACCAACTCAAACTTGTAAGTAAAACCATATGAAAAACCTATATGTGACTTCGTACTATCCTTCTGGTGTGATGACTTTGATAAATGATTCCCATACAGATGACGATGATATTGAATGAGGTCCTTAGGTTATACCTCCCGTAACTCGTGCGACCAGAGCCATCCACAAAGACATGAAACTAGGTGACCTGACGCTGCCAGGCGGCGTCCAGATAAGTCTACAAATTCTACTACTACAACGCGACACCGAGCTGTGGGGAAACGATGCAGGGGAGTTCAGACCTGAGAGATTCAAAGACGGTATCTCAAAGGCAACAAAGAACCAAGTCTCATACGTCCCCTTTGGTTGGGGACCGAGAATATGCGTAGGCCAGAATTTTGCAATGTTGGAGGCAAAGATGGCAATGGCATTGATTCTACAAAAATTCTCTTTTGAGCTATCTCCATCGTATGTACATGCTCCTTACACAGTCCTCACACTTCGCCCACAGTTTGGAGCTCCTCTTATCCTGCACAAGCTCTAGTCATAGACTATAATCAATAATGTAAACAATAACTAAACAAATGGTATAATGTTGCCCATAAAAATTCACAAGTTTTTTTTTTATATTAAAAGACATTGTTACAATTCGGCGCTATCAGAAATCTACGGTATGTAATGACGGAGACTATGTCTTCTAGACGGCATCAGAAGTCAAAAGTATGTCCTTCATTGGATTATTCTTGTCTAATGATTCAGTGTTCTCACACACACACCTATAAAGCAAATCAGTGGACAAATCTTAATTGGTTTCATATTCTTTATGTGGAAAAAGCAACCATTGGTAGTGGAGTAAAGTTTGATTTTTCAATGGACTAACAAAGAATTGTCTAACGGTTGACGTTTATGGATTAGTTATGACTGGAAAGTTTTTCACACAAATCGAAATTATCCATCGTTCTCTGTTTTGTTTTCAGGGAAACAAAATGGAGATATCAGTTGCCTCAGTAACAGTTTCAGTAGCCATAGTGCTTGTGTCATGGTGGGTATGGAGAACTCTGAAGTGGGTTTGGTTCAAACCTAAGATGCTTGAGAGTTACCTGAGAAGACAAGGTCTTTCAGGAACTCCTTACACACCTCTCGTCGGCGATGTGAAAAAGAATTTTAGTATGATGATGGAGGCAAGATCCAAACCCATCAAACTAACCGATGATATCACTCCACGCGTCTTGCCTTATCCCTTGCAAATGTTCAAGACTTATGGTATGTTTCCTGGTTAGCTCGGTTGAAGAGAAAGGTTTTAACTATTGTATTTGTTATGTGGTTGGAACAGGAAGAACACACTTTACATGGTTTGGACCTATACCAACCATCACCATAACGGATCCTGAGCATATCAAAGAAGTGTTCAACAATAATTATGATTTCCAGAAGCCGCAGGTATTCCCTTTGCGCAAATTGATAGTCCCTGGACTTGCTAGTTATGAAGGTGATGAATGGGCGAAACACCGAAGAATTATCAACCCAGCTTTCCATCTTGAGAAGATCAAGGTTTCAGTCTTATTTTTCACAGGTTAGATTGCTTTATGTTTGTGTATGACCCAATTTCTGCCTTCTCCTTCTATGTATAGAACATGGTTCCTGCATTCCACCAGTGCAGCAACGAGGTTGTTGGCGAATGGGACAAGTCAGTCTCTGTGAAAGGCTCGTCTTGTGAGGTGGACGTTTGGCCATGGCTTGTGAAAATGACTGCAGATGTAATCTCTCGTACTGCTTTTGGTAGCAGCTACGAAGAAGGACAAAGGATATTTGAGCTCCTGGAAGAACTAGGAGAGCTCATCATGAAAGCTGTTCAGAATGCTTTTTTCCCTGGATATAGGTAATAAAATCTCAACTTGCCTTGCTGCACTCTTGGTCGTTTAAAACTGCAATCTATTAGGAGACATGAATCATGTTGTATCTTCTTGGTTCTTTTACTTGTGCAGTTATCTCCCAACGAAGGGTAATAGAAGGATGAAATCAATAGCTAGAGAAAACCAAACTATACTCAGAGGGATCATTGATAAAAGGTTACGGGCTAGAGAAACCGGAGAAACACCAAGTAACGATTTGCTGGGTATACTTCTTGAATCGAATTCGGAGCAAGCAAAAGGAAATGGAATGAGCATTGAAGAAGTGATGGAGGAATGCAAGTTGTTCTATTTTGCTGGCCAAGAGACAACTTCGGTACTTCTGGTCTGGACAATGGTAATGTTAAGCCAGCACCAAGACTGGCAGGATCGTGCACGAGAAGAAGTGAAGCAAGTTTTTGGTGATAAGAAACCCGATACAGAAGGCCTTAACCAGCTCAAAGTTGTAAGTAAAATCCAATGAAAAACCCATAGGCGACTTTAGTGCTTTTCTTGTGTTAAAATAATTTTGCTCAATGATTCCCAACAGATGATGATGATATTGTATGAGGTCCTTAGGCTATATCCTCCCACAACTCGCCTGACCAGAGCCATTCACAAAGAGATGAAGGTAGGTGACCTGACGCTGCCAGGTGGCGTTCATATCAGTCTACCTATTCTACTAATCCATCGCGACACTGAGCTATGGGGCGAAGATGCAGCAGAGTTTAAACCCGAGAGATTTAAAGATGGTATCTCAAAGGCAACAAAGAACCAAGTCTCTTACGTCCCCTTTGGTTGGGGACCGAGAATATGCATAGGCCAGAATTTTGCAATGTTGGAGGCAAAGATGGCAATGGCATTGATACTACAAAGATTCTCATTCGAGCTATCTCCTTCTTATGTTCATGCTCCTTACACCGTGATCACCCTTCGCCCACAGTTCGGAGCTCCTCTTATCCTGCACAAGCTCTAGTCCTATAATCCCTTAATGTTGTTCTCAAATAAACTCAAAGTCTTTTATAAATGTATTTCTAATCGGAACTTGTACTACCTCATAGACAGAATAAAACCATTAGGGCAGTTGAAGTTTCAACAACAGCCGTTACCAAACATGCGAGACCAATCAAACAGGTCGATTACCAAACGAAACTGAACAAACTCTCAAAGCGCATACAGGTCGATTACGTCGTCATTTCGCTTCAACAAAGCTCGACCAAATGATTATAAATCTCATGAAACTGAAATATGGCACCCATAGAAGAATCGAAAATGACACATTGAAACTCTTCAAATCGGTCGATTCAGAAAATTCACCCTCAAAATACGAAGAATCCACTACCTTCGCACATTCCCTAGCCTTAGAAATCCTAATTCCACATAACTGTTCTGCACGGCGGCGTTAAGTTTTAGACTAAACATCACGACGGTGTAACTGTTGTTTCTCTTTAAATTGTATTTCGAAAACGACGTCGTTAGCAGTTGGGCCGCACCATCGCAGACGCAATTGTTCTGCATACATTTCTTTGGAAAATTTCTAGAAAAGTTTTCCAAATTAATTACATTTAATATCTGAATATTTTTAAAACCATTTTTCCATTATTTTATTAATTTTAAATTAATATTTTAATTTAAAATTAATATAAAAAATCAAAAATATCTAGAAATTCACAAATTCTTGTTATGGAGGTTTTGCAGCCATCCTCATATCATTATTTCCTAGATGTTTTCACACTCAAGAAAATCAGTTGACAAATGACAATAGTGGTCTGATTGAACAAAATATATTAGGGCTCTAAATGGTGACGCATTAAAAGGAATGGAATGAGGAGGAATAGTCAATTCCCCTTCATTCCCTATTTTTTTACCATTTGGAAGTAATATTTACAATCTAAGGAATCATTTTATTCCTCTTCATTCCCTTTCTTTTTTCAGAAATTGTGTTACAAAATATTACCTCTCGAATTTGACAAAGAACGAAATGAATACTTATTTCATTACTTCTCTACGATTATTTCCTCTAATTTATTCTTTTACACTTCTTTTTGTTCCTATTCTTATTATTTTCGGTATTCCTTTAGTGGTCACCAGTTGGAGCCTACAAGGTTTCATAAACAATGGTATTAAGTAAGGGACCCATTAACTAATGACTACCAAAGATGAAATTTGCCTCTTGGGCCTTCGTGGCATGTCATTGTGACAGGCTCCAAGACTTGGAGTCCAAGTGCGTAAGACATCAGAGTGATGTCATCACCATAATTAATATCTTGCAGCCCAATTCCTTATCTGTATATAAATATCCCCAAGACTGCCAGCACAAATATCAACTCCCTCTCTATAGAAAACAAAATGGAAATATCGGTTACGTCGGTCACAATCTCACTAGCTATAGCTCTGGTCTCGTGGTGGGTATGGAGAGCTATGAACTGGGTTTGGTTTAAACCAAAGATGCTCGAGAGTTACCTTAGAAGACAGGGTCTTTCCGGGACACCTTACACACCTCTTGTCGGTGATGTGAGAAGGAGTTTCAGCATGTCGACGGAAGCAAAATCCAATCCCATCAAACTGACAGATGATATTGCACAACGTGTCTTGCCTTATCCCTTGCAAATGTTCAAGACTTATGGTATGTTTCTTGGTTAGCTTATGTATAGCACTTGATTCCTCCCTTGTTAAGAAGAGCAAAATTGTTGTAGAGTATATGATTAACAAAATGGTTTCAACTTCTTTATCTCTATATGGCTGGAATAGGAAGGACTTTCTTTACATGGTTTGGACCTATACCAACCATCACCCTAACGGATCCTGAGCAAATCAAGGAAGTGTTCAACAAAATTTACGATTACCAAAAGCCGCATACATTCCCTTTGTTCAGATATATTGCCACTGGTCTTTTTAGTCATGAAGGTGAAAAATGGGCGAAACACAGAAGAATCATCAACCCGGTTTTCCACCTTGAGAAAATCAAGGTTTTGGCCTTATTTTTCTTAGTCCTAAACCAGGTTAGGTTGCTTTATGCATCTATGTTCATCTTGATCTGACCCAGTTTGTTGTTTCTGCTTCTATGTATAGAATATGGTACCTGCGTTCCACCAGAGCTGCAGCCAAGTTATTGGTGAATGGGACAAGTCAGTCTCGGATAAAGGATCATCAAGTGAGGTGGACGTTTGGCCTTGGCTTGTGAATATGACTGCGGATGTGATTTCTCGTACTGCTTTTGGCAGCAGCTACAAAGAAGGACAGAGGATATTTGAGCTCCAAGATGAAATAGCAAAGCTCCTCATTCAAGCTTTCGGCAAAGCTTTTATCCCTGGATATAGGTAACCCAACTTGACTTGCTTAACTCTTGATCGGTCCTTTAGACCTGCAATCTATTAGGAGACATGACATCTTGTGGCATATTCTTGGGTTCTTTTGTTTGCGCGCGTAGTTATTTCCCAACGAAGGGAAATAAAAGGATAAGAGCACTGTCCAGAGAAGTCGAAGATATACTGAGAGGGATCATAAACAAAAGGGAAACTGCGAGAGAAGCTGGCAAAGCACCAAGCAATGATTTACTAGGTACACTTCTTGAATCAAATTTGGAGCAAACGAACGGACATGGAATGAGCATTGAAGACGTAATGGGCGAGTGCAAATTGTTTTATTTTGCTGGGCAAGAGACAACTTCAGTACTTCTTGTTTGGACAATGATTCTATTAAGCCAACACCAAGACTGGCAGGATCGTGCACGAGAAGAAGTGAAGCAAGTTTTTGGCGATAAAGAACCCGATATAGAAGGACTGAATCAACTCAAAGTTGTAAGTAAAACCAAACCAAAACCGTCACCACACTTCAGTATTCTTGTTGTGTAATGATTAGTTTTGCTGAATGATTTGATCCCTCGCAGATGACGATGATATTGAATGAGGTCCTTAGGCTATATCCTCCAGTAACCGAGGTAACCCGAGCCATTCACAAAGAGATGAAGCTAGGAGATCTGACATTACCAAGCGGAGTTCGAATCACTTTACCTATTCTACTAGTCCAACGTGACACCGAGCTATGGGGCGAAGATGCAGGGGAGTTCAAACCCGAGAGATTCAAAGAAGGAATCTCAAAGGCAACTAAGAGTCAGGTCTCCTTCTTCCCCTTTGGCTGGGGACCGAGAATCTGCATAGGCCAGAATTTTGCAATGTTGGAGGCGAAGATGGCAATAGCATTGATTCTACAAAAATTCTCTTTCGAGCTTTCTCCATCTTATATGCATGCTCCTTACACAGTCTTCACACTTCACCCACAGTTTGGAGCTCCTCTTATCCTGCACAAGCTCTAGTCCTATATCTCCTTATTGTTGTTCTCAAATAAACTCAAAATATATTTGAGTACTGTATTCAACTCCGAGCTTTTGTCTCAGATTAAACCATTTGAGCAGTTGACTCTCACGGAACATGTCTCTCTTATGAAACTAAGACTCAATACAAAGGGACCCAATACGCAACAACCATAACCAAACATGCAATACAACAAATCCTAGAAAAATGTCTCAAGAGATGTACGACATTTAAAAGACAGAGCACCCACATTCAAACCGAGAACGACATACGAGATTCTCGATATCAATCGCTTCAGAAAACCCCTGAAATATGAATAAACCCTAACGAATCGGTTTCCCTATACCCAATCCTCAGAAACCGTAATAAGATCAGAGAACAAATCAGCGACATCAACGGCGAGATTCGCCAACTAAACAACGACGTTGCATAACTGTTTATTTCTTCTCTTTTTTTTTTCGTTTTAGTAAACGACGTCGTACGGTACCAACAAGAGCAGAAGAAGCATGCCTTTATTTTTTTTTTTTCCAACTGAGCTTTCTTATTATTAATCAAGATGAGATCCAAGAGTATTACAACACCAGGTAAAAGTAATCCAGATTCTCAACCCGACAAGGGGAGCTACAGATGAAACACAACCATTAAAACACAAAAACAAGGGGATGCTTCTCCAAAACCAAGCCAAAAACAGATTCATAATTAAACAGAGAATCATCAAAAGACTCAGAACTACCCAACCCACACTAATGAATGACTCTAGGAACCAAGGGAACTTCCTATGGAGAATAAAACTACCTCACTAATAAGCATGCCTTTATTAACTCATTGACTATTTCCCTAAATAATTCGGTATTTTTTTTTGTTTTTTTTTTTGAAAAGTTAATTCGGTATTTTCACACCAAAAGCAGAACTAGATAACGCTTCTCCCAGACTATTACAAAAAATTGTCGAGTGATTAAACACATGGAACTAAGATAAGAATTAAACAGCCAGAATCAGTAGAGACAAGAGGTTTGGTGTTTGGCCTGTACGACAAGAATTTGGCTCTAATAAAATGCCAAAATCAACAAAATGTTGACAAGAACTCAAATCTTAATGCATTTAAGACATAAACAGCACCTGCCTTCCTTATTTAAAGACCAACAACGCAAGCCATTTTTGGTATCATGAAACTCTCTCTGCCTCTGACATACTAATGGAGATGTCTGTTGCACTTTCATTAACAATGGCCATTGTGTTGTGGTGGACATGGAGAACTCTTAAGTCGGTTTGGCTTAAACCTAAGAAGTTGGAGTCTTTATTGAGAGGTCAGGGTTTACCGGGAGCTCCTTACACGCCTCTTGTCGGGGATTTGAGGAGTTTCAGAGTTTTAATGAAGGCAAGATCCAAACCCATCAATGTTACTGATGATATCATCCCACGTGTTATGCCTCTGTGACCTTCAACATGCTCCAAACTCACGGTATAATATGTTTCCTTTATAGCACAGCTTTTGATTCTATAGCAAGTTTTTAGTACAAATGAATTTGATGTTTTGTTGTTTGTGAGTGAAACAAAACAGGTAGGACTTTCTTCACATGGCTTGGTCCTACACCAGTCATCACAATAATGAATCCTGAGCAGATCAAACATGTGTTCAGTAGAGTTTACGATTTTCAGAAGCCGCATCTCCCAGTAGCTAGACTGATAGCCACTGGATTGGTTTTTCATAACGGAGATAAATGGGCCAAACACCGCAGAATCATTAACCCTGCTTTCCACCGAGAAAAGATTAAGGTTCCTTCGTACTCTTAAATTAATGTCAAGATACTTTATATATCTTTTAGCTGAATGATCTATTTTTATGTGTAGAACATGGTACCAACTTTTCATAGAAGTTGCATGGAGGTTGTGAGCGAATGGGAAAAGTTAGTTTTAAATAAAGGGTCTTCGTGCGAGGTTGATGTCTGGCCATGGCTAGTGAATCTTTCTGCGGATGTGATCTCTCGTACTGCTTTCGGTAGCAGCTATAAAGAAGGACAAAGGATATTTCAGCTTCAAACAGAACTCGCAAAGCTCATTTTCTTAACTATTCAGACAACTTATATCCCCGGATGGCAGTAAAAACGGCATTTCTCTCTGTTCTTTTACCGGTAAAATATCACCAGGCATGTTATGTATTCATTATTCTTTTCTCTCTTTTTTGCATAGGTATCTCCCAACATACAGTAATAGAAGAATGATAGCAATAGAAAGAGAGATCCAAGCTATCTTAAGAAGGATTATAAGTAAACGAGAAAAGGCGAGAGAAGTTGGAGAAGCACCTAGTGATGATTTGTTGGGTATACTTCTTGAATCAAATTTAGGACAAGATCAAGGAGAAGGAATGAGCATTGAGGAAGTGATGGAGGAGTGCAAGTTGTTTTATATAGCCGGGCAAGAGACAACTTCCGTAACTTTGGTTTGGACCATGGTTATGTTAAGTCAACACCAAGACTGGCAAGCTCGCGCACGAGAAGAAGTTTTACAAGTGTTTGGCAACAAAGCACCTGATACAGAAGGCATGAACCAACTCAAAGTTGTAAGTGAAACCTAATCAAGAACCTCTCGAGTTGTGACATCGTCTCCTTAACTGTATGTTTGATGTTTTTATGATTTTTTTTACCAGATGACGATGATATTGAATGAGGTCCTTAGACTATACCCTCCAATAATCCAGCTGACTCGAGCCATTCACAAAGACATGAAGCTTGGAGATTTGATACTACCAGCCGGTGTTCTGATCCATCTGCCAGCTTTACTAGTCCAGCGTGACATCGAGCTATGGGGAGATGATGCAGCGGAGTTCAAGCCCGAAAGGTTTCAAGAAGGTATCTCAAAGACAACAAAGAACCAAGTCTCCTTCTTCCCCTTTGCTTGGGGACCAAGGATCTGCATTGGTCAGAATTATGCCCTGTCGGAGGTAAAGATGGCAATGGCATTGATTCTACAGAGATTCTCCTTCGAGCTATCTCCTTCTTATGTTCACGCGCCTTACACAGTCATCACCATTCAACCACAATTTGGTGCACATCTTATCTTGCACAAGCTAGCTATAATTTCATAACTACCCTATGTGATGTTTTCAGTTATTGGCTCTTACTATCAGTAGGAGAAATAAATTTCCACATAAGAAAATAGATCAAGAATCCTTTGATCATACTCTAAAACCATGCTTTAAAACAAAAATAAGACATGTAAACCTTATATTTGGTGCGAGTTCAAATCTTGTATAATAATACATTTCGTCGACACACACACACAAATCCTAAATGCTTCTGTGATAACTACATCAATTTCTGAGTAAATTTCACTATCAACTAGACAATTGCAACTTTTGAATTGCCTATTTTTTCAAGCATACACATTCAAATCATACTCAAACCAGAGCTAAGTGTTGTTGGATTTCAGATTTGAAGAGTCTATAATTCTTAATTTTGACATAAAAAAATCTTGTCATTATTCTCACTAAAATATATGAAATGAAACTGACTGAATAGAAAATGATTGACCACAAGTTTTAGAACGAATTTGGAAAAAAAAAAATCGTCAAGGTAGAAAATTTTCGATTTTTTTCCTTTTTATATTGTTTCCGTCGTCACCGAGACAGACTTTTTAAGTTCTCTGCCATTTTTCGTCCAACATTCTGTTTTTGGTTTAATTAGGGTTCATAGTCAACCTTCAACATTCGAATTGATTGCGATTTCATCATCTCATGTTCCAATCGCCGGCGAATTTATGTGGTTGACGTTGGCTTTTGCTCTCCTCTTCCGTTTTCGATAAGGTATTGAATATTATTTTCCTTTTCCTGTTAGGATTTCGAATTAGATCATAGATATGTATACATTACAAGGTGTTTAGAAAATACATAAGGTTTTGTAATTTTCGGAATCGGTTTCACAATTTTGGGGTCTAGAAGTTTGGTAAGAATGTCTCAGTTTAAGATTGCTATGAAGAAGGATTCGATGAGGAAGAATAAGAAATTGGTTATTAATATTGCTATAAACAAAGAAGGTCTTGCTTCTACTGGATTAGAAGCTGATCAGGAACTTGGTTCGTTAAGAGAGGAGAAGGAGAGGATTAATGAAGTTAAGGCAATTGATGATCATCATCATCATTCTAGTATAAAGGATGGAATTATGCGTGAGGTTGATGTCGGGGCAGGATTAGCGGGTGCGTTAAACCGTCTCCGAGAGCAAGGAACTTTCAAGAAGAAAAGCAAGGTTGTAGGAGTTAAGGAGAATCGCAAAGTTGACAGGTTCAGAGATGGGTTCGAGGATATACAGATTGTGAGGAGAGATGAGTGGGGCAGGGAGATGACTCCGAAGGAAGCGTTTCGGGCTCTGTCTCACGCTTTCCACGGGAAGAAGCCTGGGAAGAGGAAGCTAGAGAAACGGAAGAAGAAACTGGAGGATGATTCGAAAGGGATGGAATATTCAGATAGAACTGTGGAAAGAATGAGACAAGTTCATGCCGTTTTGAAGTCTCCTTATATTGTCCTCTGATCATCAACTTTCTCTATTGATTTGCCTTTTATGATACTCAAATAATAGCTTCATGGATTTCGTACTGCTTGATCTTTTGAGATTTCTTCTGACTTTTTACATTGAAACTTTTATTACTTTCACTTATTTTTCCATGTCTTTTCAGTTTCTAACATTTTCTCTGCATTCCTCTTTGAATTGATTCTGCAGTTGTATCAGGGCATCAAAATCGATGAATGCCAACACAAAGCGAGCCTGTTTAGTGACGAGTACATCTTCCAGAAACACTCAGTTATGTAGTGAGAACCTTGAGGATAGAATCAGCTGGTTGGATGAGAACGTCCTTAGCAAAATTCTGAGTCATCTTTCAACTGTGGAAGCTGTTAGTACGTCTGTATTATCTAAGGCATGGAGGAACATCTGGACCAACGTCACAGAGTTACAGTTTGATGATAGCAGTTATAGGGATCCCAAGGATTATCGATTTACTGAATTTGTCGAGCGTGTGCTTCGCGATGTTGGAAGTCCACGCATTAATAGTTTCCAACTACATTCTGTTAATTCTTACGATGAGACTCGTCTCCTCTCGTGGTTATCAAAGGTTCTAAGGCGCAAACTTCAGAAACTTGTCATCACTGGGTACGGATCTGAAAGCGTCAATTTATCTCCAATCTTTGCTAGTCTTGACTCTCTCGTGGAATTGAGACTTCATACAAGTAGCATTCTTGACATATCGGCTCCAACAGTTTTCCCCAATCTGAAGTATTTTAGTCTCGAGGAGGCTAGAATCTTCAACATGTCTTCCATCTCCCACAACCTTGTTCTGAACTTTCCTGTCTTGGAAACTTTTGCAGCCTATTATTGCCGTTTCTTTAAAACCGATACCCTTATCATAGATTCTCCCTTGCTTAAGACCTTTGAGGTGTTCAAATGTAGCCGAGAACACGTACCCAATCCCAACGAAGTGTTTAAAATCAGTGTATCAGCTTTAAAGCTTGAGAAAGTCACATTCTCAGGGGACGGTTCCCAGAGGATCCGTTTGTTTTTTCCACCATCTTTACCTTATGCTTATCTTTCTCTCAGCAGACGCTGGTCAAAGAAGTTTCTACATAGCTTCACATCTGTGACGTGTTTGGGTATTGAGGTTAGTTACATTACATCTTCCCATATGTTTTGTTCAGAGTGTTTAGTGGCTGAATTCACTCACAACTCTCTATCTCCTTGTCCGTAGATTAGCAAGTCCTTTGAAGTAAACGAAGTACCCCTATTTAGCCAGCTGGTTTACTTGTCTTTGACATACAACTTGAACGACCATAAAATACTTAGACAGTTCCTGGAATCTGCACCCAGACTCGAGATGTTCAGCATCCGCGTAAGTCATATAAGTGCTAATTACATTGAATGTTACGACGCCCATTTCGTTTTCTGTTCTTATGATTACTTTCCGGTGAAACCCACCAGGACAAAAAGACTCCTCGTGCAACACTTACTACAAAGTCGATGAAGGAATTGCGTTCGGAGACAGCACCAGACTGTATTAGAACAATGCTCACAGTCCTGCAAATCAGGGATTTCAAGATGCACGAGCCGCAAGTATCAATGTTGAGGCATGTGATGGAAAACGCCGAGATTCTTAGATCAGTCATCCTTACCACATCCAATCCAATCACAGACAAAGCTAAAGCTCGAATCTTGTCTTTTCCCAAAGCCTCTCCTCATGCCTCTGTCTTCTTCGAATGATCAAAAGTTGAACTTTTTGCAACCTCAAGTTCCTTGTTGGTTACGGCAAAATTATCATCGTTTGGTCCATTTCTCACTGAAACCTTGATGTCAAAATTCTCTGATTCTAAGGAAAACAAAGCATATGCTTTTGGACAAGTTAAAAGACACATGCAAGTGTGCAAATAGTTGATGTGCCCTTAACCACAGGCAACTTCTTATGCCACTCTCTCTGGACCACTTTGTATGCATTATACTATAATTTAATGATATGATGATGCATCTTCCTCTATTGTATCAACTACATTATTTTAAGTGGTATGTAGATATTGGACAAAATCTTTCAATGAAATAATGTTATATTAACTTATGGTCCTCTGTTTTTTTTTTTGTCTAAAGATTGAAAAAGAAGTTGTTTTGGAATCATGTGTTAAAAGATGCTTTCTTTGATTTGATGTAATATGGTGGCACAAACTTAATAGCATACAATAATGTTGATTGTGATATGTTGTTAATATTGAACTATGAATAAGGGTCGTTGAAGTTCANTAAAAAAAAAAAAAAAAAAAAAAAAAAAAAAAAAAAAAAAAAAAAAGAATAAGGGTCGTTGATTCTTTCTGAAAGCCAACAAAACATAACCGGAAAAATATCTGCTTCGGGGAGAGATGTTTCGGTTCTTGTAATTACCACTTTAGAATACAGCCAAAACAAAAGAAACAAAAATAGTTATTTATGTTTCATGTGGTAAAAAATTTGGTCTGTGTTGTTTTGATGATTTTCAACGGTAATATGTGAAAGCAATGTAAAACGGTTAAGTGATGGTCATTGTATTGAATTTTCTGTTCTGTGTGTCGGTTTGAATTGATTTTTAGAACGTTATACAGTTGTTAGATTTTATACTCAACTGATATTTTTAGCTCATCTAACAAAAAATTAATAAACAACTAAAAAGATTTCCGTTTAATTTTGACACAAATTAGATTAATCTAAATCTAAATTTACTACCGGATACTAAAACATTTACGATAAAATTACAGAGCATATGAGTATGATCCAAACCAAGATATATAACACTCATTGGCCATTATACAAATTTGCTGCTTCAAAAATTAGATAGTCGAAAACAATGACAAAGATCACTAATATTTAACGAAGATTAGGGCTGCATGTCTGAATTTGGAGGATAGAATAGTGGTTGTACACTTATAATGACATAAATCACTATACTATATATGGTTATGGAAAACAGAGGAAAATTGTGGTTTTTTTGGTTGGGTATAACAAATCAAACTGTTTTCATTATTCATTTTTTCATTCAAATTTTATGATTTAATAGTATGTAAAAATTGACTCAGAGACGAATGAATTATATTGTCACTCACATAATTTTTTTTATCAGATGTACCGTTCGATATATTTGACCCGCATTTGGTCTGTCTAATCATTTAGTCCGTTTGATCAGTTCCACTAATCTACTTCTCAGATTCATAACATATTTATATGTGAGAAGATGTTATATTTTATGTCCTAAGGGTAGACAAGCAAATTTTACGGATGAGCACATGTTATTATTCCAAGGGTGACATATTCTCCAGAATGTATGGAACATTTTGAGATACTCCATTATTTTATAATCCAAAACTCAGACTAAATCAGCCATTTTCTTGTGCAGTGGTTAGAGAAACCGAGTTTGCACGTTTCCAAAATTATATAAGATTGATACATACCAACAGAAACGAATAAAACAAATAGGGAAAAAAAAGATATGGAGACTTGTAAATCTAATTATTTTTGAAAGGTCACCACAACAAGGAAAGTGTGATAGAAAATGAAAGATCAACTTTAGTTTAAATGTTTTAATATTGTCACTTATTTTGACACCTTGCCCTACATTGTTATATATTAAGATTATATTTTCTGTGTGTGGCTTAAGATTTGAGATTCCTTTTCCTCTAGAATATGTGAATATGTCTTTTTCATGCTTTTAGCTAATGGACCGACTTTACATCTCACCCATTTGTTTTTTAAAAAAATCTCAAATAAATCCATTAACATATAAAAAGATCGTACTTAATTATTTCGAAGTCTCTAATATTACTATTCATTATAGAATAAACCATGTCAAAAAATTTTGATTTAAAGAATTGTTCACCATGTCAAAAAAGGTTCAAAGTCTGATGATCACAAAAATATTTTATATAATTGACCTTAACCAATAATATGTCACAACCATATCAAGTATCATAATTGTTTTTTGTTGTTTTCTTTTTTCCCAACCAATAATATATACACGATCACCTATACTAGCAATATTTTATTTTCTTTGATCTTAACGTTGTAGCGGCAACAACAGAGCGAAAGTCATTATCCTATTTTATTATTATTATTTTTTTTTTTTATTATTATTATTATTTTTTTTTTTTTTGTCGACAACCGTTCATTAAAGCCCAAGAGGGAAAACATTATAGAAAATCAAAGAAGCCTATTAACGTTTACAAATAAGCCCAAGATTAATAGTTGCCCACTAAACAAAGTGAGAACCAATTAACCTAAAAACAAGTCGCCGTCATCGTTCTGTTGATCTTCTGGTTTTCCGAACTGGGAAAACAAACCCTTCGAAAGTCTTCAACGTGATCTCTGGATGGAGATGAAGATGCATCCAACCAATCAAAGACTCGACTTAGCTTGAAGAAGCTTCACACCCGGTCCGGTCAATCACCTGCACCCAATTTACTGATGCAAAAGTCAGATCCAAAAGCTCATAAAGCTAAAGATGTGAAGAACTTATACTACCAAGAAAAGCTTAATCTAAGAAAGGAAGATGAGAAAACAGAGATCTAAGAGAAGACGGAAAACAAAGAAGCAAAGAAAACCGATCTTGCAACAAATCTTAAACCTATAAAGGAGAAAGATCTGTTGAAACAAAAGATTCCGATTAAACGGAAAACAGACAACCGGATTCACCGGAGATCGGATTATACACAGACAAAAACAAAAAAGAGAGAGTTCCGACACCGGCGAAGAAGCTCCACCGGTGCCGGAGAACACATAAAACGCCGGAAAGTTTTACAGAGACAAGAGAGTTAAAGAGAGAACAGGAGAGAGGGTGTTGATTCCCTTGCTAATAATACTATTTATTTTTGAAACTCAAGTCTTCTCACATATAAATAAATATTTTATATGCACTTAATTAGACAACTTCTGAAAAACCTCAGATTTTAATGTTTTTTTTTCCTAATATCACAATAATAAATTGTGCCATGTGTATACACGTGAAACGTCAACGATGATTAGGTGAGTATCACGGCTACAATATATAAAGATCAGTTGTCGCGTTTATTATGTACCATAAATGTATTTTCTAACCAAACAAATTTTGGACCAACTTTAACTATTTGTGATCGAACCTTTTTGGTCAATTTAGCTGGAACAAACATAACCAATAAATCGATAAACTATATGGGGCTACGTATGAACACTTTATTAAAAAAGAGTGGGACGAATTTTAGTATATATATGAATAATCTAAAGATGCAACATAGAAATATTTAACTATAATAATGATGACTTATTGGTACAAAAAGTTAGGATCAAAGCATATTTAAATGCATTTATTCTATGTCTATTTTTAATTGAAATAATTAGCAAGTTTGTTGAAATAGTACTACACATCAATTTTATTAAGAATCTGATAGATTCTATAACATTTATTCTATAAAAATTTACCGAAGTATTTAGAGTAATATGCAAAAATGACACCTTTTTGCATTGAAATTAAATTTTTGACATATCAATTTTTTAATCAAAAAGCAATAGGTGGAGATGACTATCTACTCCACCATTTTATTTGCTCAATAGCACTTTACTTTTGCATGTTTACTTTATGTGTCAGTTGATTCAACTTGACATATTTCTTTTTATTTTTTAAATCATTCAAATCTCACTTCCCCATATTTCTCAAACAAAATATTCTGTTTCCTAAAATCTAGACCTCATCTAATTCTCCCATCTAGTCTCTCTCTTCAATCTCCTTTTTTGCATCGTGAGCGACCCTCTTCATCCTCCCTCTCGCCTAGTAAGTCTTTCTAACTC
>OVAF01001948.1:560-17293 GCA_900406245.1 Odontarrhena argentea | reverse complement strand
TATATATATATATATATATGTATATATGTGTGATCTTTAATTAGTTTTGTTTAGGAGGTGTCAATAGCTAATTAATTTGTGCGACATCAATCAATTTTAATAAGTCACGGTTGCTGACAGATTTATTTTGCTCATTTATTTTTTTTTTAAAAAATAAAAAATGAAGGGTTTTGTGCAAAAAAATCCATAAACTCGCCAATTTTTGCAAGTTTAACCCTTAACTTATTATTGTGCAAGTCAAACCTATGAACTCGAAAGTCACATGCAATGTAACCCTTGAGTATATTGATCACGTGTAATAACGAACTGCGCAAAAAAAACTCTAATATTTGTTGTTCCATGGAGAAAACAAAACTTTTAAATCAGAGAGATAGAAAATATATATATATATATATATATGTATATATATATTTCATAATACAAAATCATAAACCGGAAAAGAAAACTCAGAATTTTAGAATTATAAATGTGTATTTTTAAAAATATATATTATAAACTTTTTGCTTCTGGTTTAATTTTCTAAAAGCTTTATAAAATAAAATTCTGTCTGATTTACTAGTATCCCATCTTGGATTGAGTTATTTGTATAGGCACTCAATGTATTTGGCTCACCATAAAATTACACAGATTTGTAAAAGTTTGATGATAACTTTAATATTGTTTGGCCTAAATTTCGAATTCTTCACACCACAATCAATTGATTACTATTTCTGGTACTGTGAGATGTTAAAATTGCCAGACTATAATATGTAAATAGCACATGTTGTTGGAATTCAAAATTCTATGATTTGAGTGAGTACTTGCAAGATTAAATAATGTAGGCCAGAGTGTTCTAGGAACCATTTGTTTCCATGTGCGACCCAATTTCTAGTGGGCCATAAAGTAGTATAACTAAAGCTAATTGCAGCATGGGTCCGGACAAAATTTGACAACTAAACATTATCTAAAACATTTGGTCAATATTTTCTTAAATTTTTTTTAAAAAAATTTAACAAAATGGCTTCGCCCGGGTTCGAACCGGAGACCTTCAGTGTGTTAGACTGACGTGATAACCAACTACACCACGAAACCTTGTTGTGCACAAATTGAGCTTCCAAGTTATTTATACAACAAAGAGAAAATACAACCGGTAAAATTAATTTTGTTTCAATGTTTTGGGTTTAATGAAACTAGAAGTCTAGAACCATTTTATTAAGTTGTTCTCATACTAGTCTCAAATTTTGATACAACACAAGTCTCAATTGCTACAAAACATATCGTACTGTAGATTTATCAGTGTTCTTAGACCTTACTGGGCACAAAATCGCTGTTTGTAGCTTCCCAAATGACTGTACCATCACAAGTACAAAGCTTTTTGTAGTTCTCTCCAACTCCTGCGCTTCTAGCAATGACTGCGGCAGTCAATCCCGGGCCTGACTTATTATCCTCGGTCTTGTAAAGCACCACAGCTCGCCCGATAAGATCGGCAACCTTGAGTTTCGCTTTCTTTCCAGAGTAAAACGCCTCTCCGGTTTGGTCTGCCTCTAGTGTTCCCAGGTCACCCAATGGCTGACAGTACAGAAAAAGAATTGAAAAGGTTTTGAAACTTTTAGAGCATGGTGAAAGTATGTGATGTTTTGAGAGTGAGGTTGACTGACCACTGTGCCGGTTTGATCTTGAAATGGATTGTACAAGTTCCCAGTGCTAGCTGCTCCATTTGTGAGATCTCCATACTCGTTAATAGACCAGCTGTGTTTTCCGGGAGACAAACCGGTAAAGTTGGCTTCAATTCTTGCAAGCTCCATACTGACCTGAGCAAATCGGACCACCCCAAAAACCTCAGGGCCTTTGAATTCGGCTACTGCAGCTGAGACTAAGAAATCTGCCACCACAACCCAAAGTGAAAGTAAAGAATGAGCAAAAGGGTTACCGATGAAAGACAGGATGTGGTAATGGGAATGGAAAATACTGTCTGACGAATCAGAGGAGGACGAAGTAAAGGCAGTGTCAACAGAGTGGTTCAAAGTTCGAAAAAATTTCAGAAAGCAAATTTTCTTATCTTGTTTACTTCATTTGAGAGCTGAAACTTCACATAAACCCAATCAAACTGCTCCTAACATTTCCTATTAGCTGAGAAAATATATATTTTGTTCTGTTGATTACCTAACTTCTCTGTTAAAACAAAAACCGAAGTGACCTGAGAAGAGATATCTAACCTTGAGGAACACCTTGTCCAATCAAACGAGCTTTCCTGCCAGTTTGCTCCAAAGCTTGGGTCATATCCTTTACAGGAGAAGATCCAAGTATCCTCACAACTTGGTTAGGTAAATCCACCTCCACCTTCTCAATCCCTTTCATGATCATATTTCCATTACACATGATAAGCAACACCAAAGTAAATCATAACTAAACTCAACATAAATCAAGCGGTTCATTACCTTGAATGGTTTCTAACTTGCTCTTCACGGCGTTAACACAACCCTCACATTTCATATCCACCATAAACTCAGTCTACCAAACAACAACACATCAATCAACTCACAACATAAGTTCTCTGCAGCTAAATCCGAATTTGTCATGATCAGAAACTGAAGATAATAGAAGATGAAGTAATTAAAGAGACTCACAAGGAGCTGAGGCATGATTCGATCCTCCTGCTAATCGAAAAACAAAAATCAGCCACTTTAAGACTTTAACAACGAATTAGGAAAGGGAAAAAGCTAAAACTGGAAACAGGGTAACTAAAAAGTCTGAAACTTTGTAACTAAAACCTGACGGAGATTACGATCAGAAGTGAGAGCGGTCGTCATCGGAGAGCTAGCGAAGCTTCGTGAAATCCCCAAGCTAGGAGGAGACGATCGAGAGAGGAAGGAGAGATTAAGAGATTGAGATTTGGGTTTGGTAGACGAAGAAGAGAACGCAATCGCAACGGGAATCGCAGACGCGGCGGCTACGACGGCTGTGGTCGTTGCCACAGACCTCAGAATTGAAGCCATTTTCAATCTTCTTCAGCTTTTTATTTTTGTTCCATTCACATTCACAAAGTCGCAATCTTTAATAAATTTGTCATTTTTAATATTCAAAAATTGAATAAATTGGTGACACTTCTAGACTTCAAAACATGGACTAATTTTAATTTATTTAAGGAGTTTTATGTATACAGAAAATAATTACATGTTTAGCCAAAACCAGGAGGGAGTTCAGGATCTTCTTCATCATCGTCACAATTGTTGTCAGTGTGATTAACTCTGTTGCTATTACTACTACATGCTTCTTCTCTGTTTTCTACTACAGCTTCTTGAATCATCTCTTGTTTCTGTTTACTCGAGTGAACAAACTTAGGTGGCGGGTTGTCTAAATGGGGACGAGAAGAGGTTTCACCTTTTGGGAAGGATCTTGGGATGTTATTATGCTCAGCTACTTTGGTGGATGATCCTCCCGGGTTTGATAATGTAGCGTAGACGGATTGCACGGTTTCTCTAATTTCATTCTTCATTCCGTCTTCTGATCTTATTATCCCCCACAACCCATCTGAGAGCTGGCTCAGCATCTTGCTCCTACAAGAAAAAATCCCAAAAGATCCAAACTTATTAGCATATGCCTATATTGAGTATGCTTGTGGCCTGTGGGAACCAGATACAATCAATGATTGAGAGTCACTGAATAGATGGAAGCTGTCTCTCTGACTTACCCGACTTCTTCAAATATTGCATCAGAGAGTTGCCTGGTTTTCATATTTTGAGCACCAGGTCTATTCAAAGCTGCTGATTCCTTCACTACTGAGATCATGTTGTTTCGTAATTCCTCCTGCAAACCAGGTAAACGCATTAGCAGTCAGGATAAATGAAAACTCAAACAGTTCAGAAGAAGAAAGCTCAAGATGTTTATCAAAACCATTCAGAGAACAATCCCCTTAGAAGTAAACTGAACTCTTACAAAAAAATGCTACCAAACTGCAGAAATGATAGTGTTCATATAACTGACTGATGTGAAGTCTAGGCTTTTCAAAGCTAATGGGTAATAACTCATCAACCAACAGCTTGACTAACCAAATTCTAAAGTTCCTACATCATTTGCAAAAGAAGACAGGTACTACACCACAGAATCAACCATAGTCATGGCAAACTTTCTCATCTCAGGATCCTATTCAAGTAAAAGATAAACTTAGATAAAAACAAAGTTGAACTACAAGGCCTTTTCGTATACTCTCTAACCCATCATTCCTTCCATGTTTACTCACTGAGCATCTAAAGCAACTTTTCCTATCAAACACAAATACTTCCTGTAAACAAATCTCAGACCTTTGCTTTTCTTGTCATACAACTAACCATATATCAGCTATAACCACATGAGAAAGAGCTAGCTCAAAGATTTGCCTGTCATTGACATCTTAAATTGACATCCAGATCCATACTACATAACAGCAAAACCGAAACAGAAGATCGAATTACCCGATAAAGATTAAAAATTGCAAAAACATATACCAAGTCTCAATTGCATTTGCTCCACTCAAGTCAAATTGACTAAAGATTCCTAATATCGATATATATCAGCTGGTTACAAGGATTGATAGATTAAGGGCAAAACCAAATCACATTCCTTTCCAATTTGTTCAACACTCAGAATCCACAGATCAAAGCGACCAAAGAATGGGAATGGAGAGACCCTAAACACTAAATTAAAGGGAGAAAGAGGGATCCTTTACGTTATCCTTGAGGCGGCGAATGATTTTGAGGCGGAGGCGGTCGAAATCTCCGTCGTCTTTAAGCTTCTCTACGACTTCCTCTTTGCTTATCATCTTCCTCTTCATCTCCATCTCCCACTCTTCCTTCCTCTCTTCACTTTTATTTCCTTTTCTTTTTTTTTAACTGATCACAAATTATAAATATTAAATTCGTTTATTATGGCGTGAAATTTTTTTATTTATAATGTTATAAAAAGAAATTTTACTGTACAGTCTCCTTTAATTACTACACGGAAAATTTTACTGTCAGAGAGATTGACACAGTTTACTTCTGTTTGGGATATTTTGTTTTCTCTCATGATTAACTGCATTTTACGTTTTTTAACATATGAGAAATCTACAAATAACTATGTAGAATTTAGGACTGGACACTGGATACTGATATCCGTTATCCGATTTCCGTGACCTACAAATTAATAAAAAAAATTTAAAATTTTATTACTCGCGGATAAGGATCAGATATTAAATATCATTTTTTCTAATTCTCTGTTTTAGTATTTATCTCGTTACTCACTTTTGTCACTGATATTTTCTGTCACTTTGATATTAGTTTCTTCAATTTTTAATATTTTGCTTATGAACAATGGTCGAAAAATCGTTAGGCGTTGATCGGGCGGTCGGACTGGGCCTAGCGATTAATGAAAAAATCGGAGATTAAACGGAGATTAATCGGGGATTAGTTTTTAGGATATTTATTGATAATTTTAATATATAAAATAAAAAATTGATATTTGATGTTAAGTAAGTCTTTTTATGAAAACTGCAGCTTACATAAAATCTTAAAACTATTAAACATTTACATAGGTTCATAAAATAATATTTGTATTTATAAAGATATATCACAAAAGTTACGCTTTTTATAAAATTTTGTTAGTATTTAGTTTTGTTGGACTCAAATCCAATAACAAACTATTCAAATAAGTTGTTGGTATAAATAGTTTTATAAGGAACGTAGTCACAATCAAAAAGACATAACGTAGAGAAAACATAAAAATTAAAAAAAGAAGAAAATAGATATCCTACATCGAGAAAGGAATAAGATGAATCCCTCAAACTTTTGTTTAAATACTAAACATCTTATATAATAAAGTAGGGTTCATCTTCTTAACTATTCATGAGAGGCTGCCATGTGTCATGTTTTAATGTTTTTTTAGTCCCTCTCAATTTACTATTTCTTTATAATCCATCAACTTACAAAAATTACATCACAAGGCTGCCATGTGTCCTCTTTTAATTTTAAATTATTTATTTGTTAGTCTCTCTATTTGCTTCCTTATTGTTTTTACTCATTAACCGAAAAACATATGAACAAATCTTTAAAAGTTATATTACAATACAAATTTTACATAATTTATATAACTCAGAAAAGATTTAATCAAATATTACTATGATTTTTTATAGATCATGCAAAAAAATTATTCAACAAAAACTAAAAATAATAAGAAAATAATTTAGTATTGATATTTTATATATATTTTAAAAATTATCAAAATATTTTTCTGATGAGCCTTCCTAAAAAATGTTATCCACGAAAAAAAAAAAATGGTGATTGATACACTGACTTGAGAAACGGTATAGGCTTTTATAGCAAATAAAGTTCTTAAAGCCAGAATTTATCCAATCGACTTTTTTATTTTAAAGATCATAAAATTCCTAAAAGTTCTCCAAAAAACACTCACAACCACTTTCTTATTTATTTGTTATTTGATGCGATAGTTTATTTTAAAAGCTACAAAAGCTGGCTTCTATTATTTTGCAGCCAAAATTCTCTACAATCACAACCAACTAAAAAAATCTACAACCACAGTTCTTAGCGTCTTTACCAATTAGTAATATTTTGTTACAAACTTGTTTTATAATCTCATCCACGTAACGCTCATGATTCGTTTTTCCATGAAAATCAAGGGGATCAATCTTATATAATAAAGTAAGGTTCATTCTTCAACTAACTCTGAGAAACTGCCGTGACACATCGATTTTAAATTATTTGTTTGTTAGTCCCTCTATTTACTTCCTTATTTTTTTTATTCATCAACTAAAAACCATATAAACAACTCATTAAAACTAATATTACAATCAAACTTTTTTACTTTAAAGATCTTAAAAGTCCTAAAAGTTCTCTTAAGAACACTCACAACCACTTTCTAATTTATTTGTTCTTTTTTTTTTTTATCTACCACACTTTAATAGCGGTTTAAGCCACAACTGGCCGGCCCAATAGCCAAATTCTGCATACTGCAGAGATGGGGACTAGATCCCGGGTGCACTGGTGTTGTCTGCCTTCTGTGGACTTACCACCTGCCACTAGGCCAAGACCACTTGAGCAATTTATTTGTTCTTTGATACAACATTTTTTAAAAAAACTACAAAAGCTAGCTTTTATTATTTTGCAGCCAAAATTCTTTACAGTTACAACCAACTAAAAAAAGTCTTCAGCCACAGTGCCTACAGTCTTTACCAATCAATAATAGGTTGTTACAAACCTATATTAAAAATGTCAATTCTGTAATCTCATCCACGCAAAGCGTGGACTTTCCCTAGTTTACCATATTGTTAAGTTGTGAGTGGGCTAAAGAAGCCCAAATACTAGCCGCAAAGTTGAATTTTTTTGAGCAATTAATCGGTTAAAATTGGTTTAATATCAATTAAACGCTTCATTTGACCGGTTATATGGTCAATCCGATGAAAGTAAGCGATTATGCATAATCGAGACGGTGGGTTCACGTGGAGCGATTAGGCGGACGACTAATCCCCTATAGAATTACTACTTCTTTTTGTAGAGTTCAGTACTTATTCTATTTATGTTTTGTAGAGTTCAGTACTTATTCTAATATATTTCTACTTATTGGAGATGAATGAGTTTCCTTATGCTTGAGAAGTTATGCTGGTAATTATTTATGCGGATACTTAAGCAAAATCTGTTTTGTTGGCTACTAACTCTTCCTCCATTCATGCAACTTAAGTGAAGTAATGGAACTTGGGGTTCGATTGGCAAAACTGATAGCAGAGCAGTAGCATTATGTAGCAGAAGCTATATTCTGCAGAAGCTGTATGCTGTGATTAGTTATATATAAATTGTTTGATTGGCACGATAATAAGCAGATGCATAAAAAATATTAAAATATATAACATTTAATGAAATGAAAACTTTTATGGAAGTGGATTAATTCGTTTTAGGAAATAAAATATCTATGCAAGAATATTATTATAATTAAATTTTTTTATTGCTAAATGCTATTCTAAAAGCTTCAATAAGAAGCATTATGGAATGAAGCATTTAGGAGCATTTAGAATAAGCTAATGCTCTCTTAAATGCTTTAGGTATAAAAGGTGATTGGATACTCAAAAGGCTTTAAACTCACCTAAATGCTTTGCCAATCGAACTCTTGGTTTGTTCAAAACAAACACAAAAAACAGAAGTCCATTATGTAGCATTTCGGTGCGCTTCTACCGGGGCTAACCGGATCAGTCGATAGAATTTATAAAAAAAAAAAAAAAAAAAAAGCCAAACTTTTACCTTTATCACATATGTCGTCCTTCAGATATGTAGTAGGTATATATATTTTCATCATGATCAATGGTGAATGGTAATGTACAAACAACTCAGGACTATGTTCATGAAACATGATACACAATCATGTAAAGATCATACGGACCGCATCTCTATAAGATGGAAATGTCAGACCTAATCCTGACCCCAGCATCTAACCCCTTAAATTCATTAAAATCTTAGCTATTATTGCAAATTCTCTCAATATCTTTCAAGTGTCCACCTCATGCATAGCAATTAGGCTCTAGTTTTGCCCCCTATATGAATAATTTGGCATTCTTTAATCTGCCACTAATAGTTGAAAACTTGTGATTAGCAAATATTCTAATGCTAACCTCTTAAATTTGTATACGTGGCTTAAAAGCTATCGTGATTAGTTTATTTTATTTAGATATAATATGTTGGGATATTTGACCCAAGAAACAAACATATATGCACTAGCTAGGATAAAAGAAATTATTCATATTTTTTTTNTTTATTTTTTTTTTTTTTTTTTTTTTTGAAGAAGACAAGTTCTTGTAAATTTGTTGCTAATAAACATTTATTACTAATCAAGATTGAAGCGATAATATTACGAGATTAGTCATATAAGGTTTAAAACATGTAATAAGCATGTACCATCCAAGTATTATTTGAAAAAAACAATTTGTTAATAGCAAAATATAAACATTTGGAAATTATAGGAAAAATAGATTTTAATGGAAAAGTTGATATAAACAAATTGTCTACCAAAATTGTTATGTTGTCCTAGAGTCCTCTGGTTATTCATTTGGAAGAAATTATACGAAAACTAGATTTTGATGGAAAAGTTAATATATACGTTTCAGTTCAGAAAATTTAAAAATATCATTCAATTTTTTAGAAAAGTAACCCAAAATAAATAAATAAATTGATTATGACCATATACGAAACACTTATTGTTTTTTTCTCATAGATACGCCATATGATCCTTATATGATATTTAAGTTGTGAAACAAACTTTCAATTAAGCACAAAACACAGTTAGCCAACAAAACCATATTATTTGTTTTCTTGTTTTTCTTTTTCTTTAGTCACAAAACTATACAGTTTTGGAAGAGTATTACATATTTAAACATATACCACATCACATTAACTAGGATATTAGTGCTAATAATATTGTTGTTAAACCGAGTTTAAACACAAATACAAACAAAGACACAATGATAGTTTTAACACAAACCATTATGTTACAAACTACATGCCCTAATCTATATTCAAAATAAAAATAGAAATATGATAAATCAATAAAACATTAGCAATCAGATTATATAAACGTTGGTTTAGGATCGCACATGGTAACAAAATGTTTATGAATTACTACTTCAATAAAATATGATACTGCACCTCTGGATGGCTCTCATGCATGTAACTTTGACATTTGATGGGTTGCATCACATAAGCCCCATTTCATTCTCGGTATGCATTTATATAAGTTAGAGAATGCTGGGGTGATCTGTTTGCGGTTCAATTGAACATACCTCTCCACTTGTGTTTCCTTGATTCGTGTGCGTGCCAAAAATTTCTTCATGTGAATGTTAGATTTAGGGATCAAATAATTTCATATTACTATAGTATTATATCAATTGTGATCTGCTTTTACTGTGAAATTTTTTGAATATAAGCTCTAATGATCGATATGCACGAATCTTTGGGTAGATGCCATGCCATTGCATCGTGACTACAAAAGTAATAAATAGTTTCCTAGTCTTCTAGACTCCTAGTAATCATTTTTGATATAAATTACCATTTAACTTTTCGCATGAAAATGACATAAAAAATCTTAGAGTATTAAAATTTTCTATGATGAAATCAGTGACGCAAATTATTAACTATAGAGGTCTATGATTAATTTATTTTAATTGGGCGGCTAAAACAATTAAAGTATATATTTTAGCAACTTTAGTCCCTAGACAACGACATAATCTTTTTTATAATACGAGTGATTGACATTATAGAATACAATACTATGAATTAAATCGACCAGAAGATTTACTACCTTTTTCTGGACTAACCTTACAATATATATATATATATATATATATATATATAAATATTCGTCCCCGATCGGTTTCTTGAGCCTAAATTTGATTCGGGATTAATTAAAATATGATATGTTGCATTACATAATAATTTTTCTTATAAAGTATGATATCTTGTCTATACTTTTCGAAAACACTTTGTCGGAGATGTAACGTTATCAGAAAGTTATATAGTGTAGGTAGAATTTATTGATAGATATCATACGAGGATACAGCCTGCTAGGATATTTATATCTGTTACATAGTATAACGGGAAATTTTGATAAATACTCTAAATTTTTATGAAAATTTAAAAACTACCCTATTTTTTTTGGGAATTTGAAAACTACTCATTTATCATAGAAAAATACGAAAATATCTCTATATTTAACTAGTCACTAATTAAATATATTCAAATCAAAATAATTAAATGAAATTCGTAATTATAATTAAATTAAATATTTTTTTGCTTATGAATTTCAAGATTAATTCTCACCATTTTTTAAAGTTTAAAAATTAAATTTATCAATATCTAAAATCTAAAACCTCACTCGACTAATTTATACTACCGATTTATTTTCTTAGATTCGTCGATTTAATTATTTTGTTTGTCGATTTCTGTAATACCGTCGAGTTATACTTTTCTAGATTGATAATTTTAGTCAGTTGACTTACTTAAACTACTGAGTTATTGCACAAATGATCTAGGCCTAGTGTCGATTTGATTTTTTTTTTTCTTGTCGACTTATTCAATGATGCCGACTTATATTTTGTTGCGTTGATATTTTTAGTCAGTCGACTTACTTAAACTATTGACTTTTTTTACTATTCATCGCTTTAATTGTTTTTTTTTGTCGACTTCTTTAATGATGTCGACTTATATTTTGTTACGTTGATATTTTTAGTCAGTCGACTTACTTAAACTATTGACTTTTATTTTTTATTCATTGATTTAATTGTTTTTTTTATCGACTTATTTAGTAATGTCGACTTATATTTTGTTTCATTGATATTTTCAGCGAGTCGACTTATTTAAACTATTGATTTGTTTTATATATTCATCGATTTAATTTTTTTCGTCGACTAATATTTTGCTAGGTTGATATTTTTACTCAGTAAACTTATTCAAAATATTGACTTATTTATTTATATTCTCGACTTACTTGGTTTTTTGTTTGATTAATTTTATATCAATTGGCTTAAATTTTGGTTTTTTTTTTGTTGATTATTTTCTCTATCAACTTATTTATGAACTATAGCCTTTATAATCAGACTAAATTGGTTTGTTACTTCATTTTTCATTTTTCCTCGTATAAACTACTTAAATTTTAACATACTTTGACAACTAATTTAAGTTTTTCTTATTAGAGGATGATGTAATAAGTAATGATATGACAAATTTTGTTGTTGATGATGAATTGATGATGACCATTTTAGTGGTATTGGTAATAGTTTTCAGTATGATACTGTTGACGATGAGTTTTTTTAAAAAAAAATTATTTGTGTTGCGCTGCAAAAATTTGTCTAATTACTATATCTATTAAATAAATTTATATAACTACATTAATTTTTTTTTTATTATTATTCTAGGGCAGAATTGTCATTTAGAGAAAAAATAGGTATTTTTCAAATTCTAAAAAGATTTAGTATAAATTTCAAATTTTATTAAGAAATTAGGATATAAGAACAAATTCTCTATGCACACATGCACTTTCGTTAATCTAATCCTAAAATGTAAATTATGTATTATATTTACATCAAATGCCATGTTAATTTTTACTATACCAATTTAGGAGTGTTGCTAAAGAGTAAAAGGAAAGTAAACTGATATTTTGGCTTATTTATATGAACTTTCGTGTTTATTGAAAGTTAAAAACTATCATTAATTCAAAATTCTATGTCATGATGATACAACATGATATATATGCTTAACGCACATTTTAAACGAATGTTCCCTTTACATATTAGCTCACTAATTAATAGCCACTAAATGAACAGCTCAATAGTTTAAGATATTTATATTAGTAATCTTTTTATTTAGAATCAACCCACTCATTCGTAGGACTAAAACCTACGTAGGATTACACACTCGTATCTTTAACGTTATTTTCTTTGAGGTCACAAAATCTTGCCGTCACATCAGCTGTTTTACTAAAGAAGATGGAAAAAATAATAATCATAAGATAACAGTTAAAAAAATAGTAATCTTGAATAGTATAAAAAGACTCAAACCATTGCTATCGAAATTCCACACAAGGAAAACATTAAATAAAATTCTCATAGCACCCAAAGATTCTTATCTTAGTTACCAAAAAAGGATCCCACAACCACCAAATACAAAAGAGCATCATCCTATGGATTTTGCAAATTCTTCGTTTCTCATACCAGATTTTGCCTATGAAACTGAATTCGATTTCTCGAGTTTGATAACTCCTCCTTCAACGATTATATCATTCCAAGAACCAAACACACCTAGTCCGTTTATTCATTGCGCTGATATGGAAAACCATGGTAGACAAAGAATCTGCGAGACGACCATGGCAGGTGAAATCACAAAACAAGACGATGAACCGAAAATCAAGAGAGCGAAACATAGAGAGATTGAGAAACTAAGAAGGCAAGAAGTTACGGCTCTTTTCAAGAATCTAAGGCATATTTTGCCATTCCACTACATTAAGGTCTATATATGCATTTTACAATACTTAGTCATGTCCTAAGTATACTTAGTTAGATCTCTATACAAATTCGATCTCAAATCCACTAATTTGAACTATATATTGCGTAAACAGGGTAAACGCTCTTCTTCAGATCATGTTTTAGAAGCTGTGAATTACATAAAAGACTTAGAGAAGAAGATCAAAGATAACAGCAAGAAAAGAGATCAAATCAAGAGATCTATTATTACTCATTCGAATTCAGCAGGAGAATGTTACATAAGATCATTAGCATCATCATCATTACCATCACTACCACCAAATTGTTCTTGTGTTGGAGACACACACATTGATGTTAAGATCAGCACTTGTTTGGTCGGTATGGAGATTGTAGCAAGTTGCTGTTTCAGACAAGGGTTTTGTCTTTCAAGTGTTCTTCAACTTGTGGCTCATGAACAATGTATTAATGTTGTTAGTTGCATCTCAACTAGACTACACCAAAGATTCATACACACCATTATCTCTGAGGTAATATTTTTATATTCTAAGGGGATAACCAATTTTTTCTTTTTTTGTTGTTGTTGTTAACATCGAATTATTGGGATAATTATCATAGCTTATCAGTAAAGTTCTTAACATTGTGCAGGTGGAGGAGGGAAAAGAGGTTAATTTTTCTGAGCTCCAAGAAAAGATAATCAAGATGGGAACATCATATGTATATATGGATATTAATTAATAGTTTTTTTTTTTTTTTTTTTTTTTTTTTTTTTTAATTTATANATTTTTTTTTTTTTTTTTTTTTTTTTGTATCTTATAAGTTAATCATATATATATATAAAATAAGTCTTCTTTGTACACTATTGTCTTTTTTAATAAAAGAATTGCATGTTGACATAATTATAATCTTGTTGGTAAAGATACTTAATCTGCATATATAACTCATTTCTACTTAAATCCTTGATTTGATATTCTTATAACATATAACTTTATGTTGATGAACATACGTTGTCTTTCTTGCATATGCATGTATCCACCAAGGTAAATTGTGAAAGAACAAAAATTAGAATGTTAGTCTTCAATGTAATTTTTCAATATATAGAATTAGTGTTAATTAGTGGTTAGTGACTAAACATTTAATTAATGAACGGCCAATCAAAAGTTTGGCGGAATCTTTTCTCAAAGGCCTCAGTGACTCCAAGAGTCTCTTTCAGATCAGAGAACTTGATGGCGGATTCTTCTGAATCACCGCCGCTCATCCTCGTTCATCGGACACCGTCTCTATGTTACATGGACGAGGCTCTCAGTCGTAACTACCGAATCCTCAACATCGGCACCTCATCGGAACCACTCCCGATCTTCCTCTCCAATCACGCCGCTTCTATACGAGCCTTCGTCAACATCGGTAGACTTCCGGTGAACGACGAGCTCCTCGAGCTCCTTCCTTCTCTTCAGATAGTCGTCTGCACCAGCATCGGAGTCGATCACGTTGATCTCGCCGCGTGTAAGCGTCGTGGCATCGTTGTCGCGAACGGTGGTACCGCGTTCTCCGAGGATACGGCGGATTGTGCCGTTGGGTTGCTTATAAGTGTGCTCCGTCGGATTCCGGCGGCTGATGGATTTGTACGGTCTGGTCATTGGAAGAGACTTGGGGATTTCACGCTAGGGTCTAAGGTTTGTTCGAATTCCAACTCTTGAATTCTTAGAGACTCGTTGTGAATTGGATCAATATTAAGGATTTGCTTAGTAATCCAAAAAATTAAAAAGTTTGTATTAGTGAAGAGTGGTACATATTTATTGATACAGGAACTCAATCTCTTATTGGAACTGAATGCAGAGTTATAAATTTAGGACCACAGAGCAATATAATTAATTTCCTCATATCATTTCTCTGTCTTTTCGTCGAATATATTGGGGAAATGTTTCTAAACTTCTGCAGTTCATTTTCATAAGACGATAAAATTCACTGGTGGATTGGATTGATGCCGAGCTAGAAATGAGATTTAATGTATATTATTTGTAAAACAATCTTTACGGGAGCTAGCGTTTATTTGAGTTAAATCAGGAGGAAGATTAAAACTTTTCTATGGTTCTTGTTATGTTTTGTTAATGTTTTTGTTGTACTTATGCTAAATCTGTTTTGTTTCAGGTAAGCGGAAAGCGAGTTGGAATAGTTGGATTGGGAAGCATCGGATCTCTAATAGCCAAAAGACTCGAAGCCTTTAGTTGCATCATCTCTTACAATGCAAGGAGTAAGAAACCGAGCATTCCATACCAATACTATCCTGACATTCTCTCCTTAGCAGCGGACAACGATGTCCTCATCCTCTGCTGCTCTCTGACGGATGAAACACACCACATTGTGAACCGAGAAGTGATGGAGTCCCTTGGGAAGGATGGGGTTGTTATCAATGTGGGGCGAGGAAAACTGATTGATGAGAAGGAGCTGGTGAAGTGTCTGGTGGAAGGAGTCATAGGCGGTGCCGGTTTGGATGTGTTTGAGAACGAACCGGAAGTGCCAGAGGAGTTGTTTGGTTTGGACAATGTTGTGTTGTCTCCACATCATGCTGTGGGCACGCCAGGGTCTTTGGACAGTGCTACAGAGGTTGCTTTAGGTAACTTGAAGGCGTTTTTCTCGAACCGGCCCTTGGTTTCCCCGGTTGATTGACGCAAATCAATTTAATTCTATACACATAGTAATTTTAAGTATGAAATCTTAACAAAAAAATAATAAGGATAATAATTGTTTGGTCCAACTAATTGAAAATCAAAAACCAAACACTGATAAACGACCAATTATAAGTTTTAATAAATGGTTAATTATTTACAAAGAAATACTATTATAAGGATAATAATTGGTTGGTATACAACTAAATGACAAATTAAAGACTAAACATTACCCGAAAAAAAAAACAGGACTATAAATTGATCAATGACCAATCAAAAGTTGGCGGAAACTTTTGTTAAAGCCTCACGGACTAGAGACTACACTCCTCTCTCAGATCAGAACTCATGGCGGATTCTTCAGAAACTCCGCCTCTCATCCTCGTTCATCGGCCACCGTCTCTTGGCTACATGGAGGAGATTCTCAGTCGCAACTACCGAATTCTCAACTTCGACAACTCAATATCGGAACCAATCCCGGTCTTCCTTTCTAATCACGCTGCTTCAATCAGAGCCTTCGTCAACATCGGCAGGCTTCGGGTCACCGAAGAAATCCTCTCGCACCTGCCTTCTCTCGAGATCGTGATTCTCACCAGCGTCGGCGTTGACCACATCGATCTCGCTGCGTGTAAGCGTCGCGGCGTCGTTGTTACGAACGCTGGCACCGCGTTCTCGGAGGACACGGCGGATTGCGCCGTCGGATTGCTTATTAGTGTGCTCCGTCGGATTCCGGCGGCTGATCGATTTGTAAGGTCTGGTAATTGGACGAAATTTGGGGCTTTTTCCTTAGGGTCGAAGGTTTGTTCAAAATCCAATTCTTATAATTTTCGAATATAGGACTTTGCTAAGCGACATCGTTTTGATTCTTTGAACAGTTGTAAATTGTAAGTAGTGACTATGATTTATGGATGATGGGTGTATGTGATTCTGTAGATTGAGCTTAAGGTTGTGGGGGTGTAGTAGGAGAATCTGTTGAAATAGTTTGATTAGATAGTTTGTAGAACTTTTGACCCAAAAAAAAAAAACATACAGTAGTTTGTAGAACTTAATGCAAAGTTATGAGTTTAGGACCACAAAGCAATAGAATTGGTCGTATAATTTCGCTG